>JAVJIF010022429.1:0-68082 GCA_038442645.1 Agave tequilana
CATCCCTCAGAACTTTGCAGTGATGAGGCGTTCTTCCATGTAACTTACCTAAAAAGGCATGGATGGTAGTTACAAAAGTGTGTGCCTGATGCTAGTTTAGTATTTTCGGCTTTACTTCTATTGAATTTCAATTGTTATGCACATATCAATTCTGTTAGTTCCACGTTGTCCGTCTTATATTATGGGTTAGTTAGCTGCATTAAGTATGAAGTGTTCTTTGTTTCAAATCTTCCCTGAAGGAACTTATGGAGAAGTAACTCAAATCCTAGGTCATTACAGTTGGAGATGGTTGATTTTTGATGTCCCTCTATGTGAATATCAAGTACCCACGCATTGATTTTGCTGTAATATTTTACCAGTTCATGGTTCCATTCAGTGAGTTAAGGAAATCTATGCAAACCTCTTCATTTTTGTATGTTATTTCGCATGGTCATAATCTTTTGATGAAGTCATATTCAACTTTAGTTGTTCGCATCTTGTGTTTTAAAATTTTCAGCACTCATTATGTAAAGTGCTGCAACTTTGATTGCAGAAAGCAAATCCAAATGATGCACATTCATCTGTTGAGTCCTATTTAGAAAAGGAAGATAACGTGGAAAAACTATCAGTTAAAAGGCTGGAAGAGAAAGATGCAATTACAAAATCAAGTGATACGAAGAAAAGAAAACGAAAACGGAAGACAGTTGATGACCTTCGGTTTCATAATTTAGATCAAGCTGCTGTTCAATCAAGGAGAAAAGAACGGAAAAAGGAGTAAGTGTTCTATTTCCTCAATGTTTTCACTTCTGTAGTGATTTTATTTATTCTTAGGTAACATTTTAACATCTTCATTGCCTCAAAAGACCAAAATTTTCTGTGTTGAATTATTCGACATGCTTTTTCATGGTTGTTAACTGCAGATTATCCCAATTGTACTAGCTGTTTTCAGTAATGCTTTTGCTTTCTCAAATTCAATGTTTTACCGCTTTATGTTGAGTGATGGGAGGGATGTGTCAGCACTTGGATTTAACCTTGCTAATGGGTCTTCTGTATGTTATTGTACTGCTATCTGGATGTTTCTGAACCTATGCATCGATTACATAACATCTGCAATAATGTGAATGTGACGGAATTATGCGACTATGCAATTGAATTTTCTTTCGTGCCCCTTAATAGTTTAATATTGCATATTTCTTCCTTCTTATGCTTGAGTATTATGGTCATTGTGAAGACTAAAGTGTTATTTATTTTATTTTATGGAATTAAACATCAAGTTAGACAGATTATTTTTTTTTAAAAAAAATATTTATCCATCCAAATGGCTTTTGGAAAAGTGAGATAGTTTGCTCAAGTTAGATCTAAATATTGTGGTAGAAATACTAGGCTTCTACTTTTGATACTGTTTGCCAAATCATATAACATTTTACGTATTGGAGCATGCAAAAATAGGGTGCTGCCTATTTTGGACTATGACCAACACGTATAACGCAATAACAAGTTCCAAGTATAATACAAACTAGAACATAGTGCGACAAGAATAGATACATATGATGCGCTTTTGTATGTGGAAGGAACTTTCTTGATTACGACTCTGAAATGTATATATTTGCTTTGATAGAACAACAAGATGACAGAGCTTAAGTAGCTAACTTTTACTCAATAAAAGGAAATTGTTTTTGAATCAACATCAGTTGATTTAGAAATTTTATACCAAGATCTAGAAGAATCTCACTTCCCCCCTCCCTTGGGTGGTGATGGTGGCTGGGCTGAAATAGCTGGAATTCATGACCTACCTGCTTCCTATGCTTATATCTTGGTCAGATGCACTGAACTTTGTTATGGTTAAGTCTTAACTCATTTGGTATCTTATGATTAATTGTTGAATGTTGATCATAGCATTCAAATTATTATGATATAAGTACATGGAATCTTGGCTGCCGCATATTGGACTGTACAAGTGACATGTGTTTTCCTATGTTTAACCCTTGCCCTTTTTTTAGCGAATTGTATAAACTATAAGACTTTTTTTGTCAATAATTAAGTATGTAGTATTAGTTTTGAGTTTATCTAAGACTTTAAGGCTTTATTGTTGTTAGTAACCTTAGGTTTATGATTCATATTACTTGTGTTATCCAAAATTTGTATGTTTCTGAACGTTTAATTTCTAAATTCATGCTATTAACTGCTGACTACCACCTTTCTTTAGCTCGTTTTGCCATGTTCGCTTGAAGTCCTGTATGTTGTGTGGAAGGATTATTTGGATCTAGTATAACTTGTACAATTTTTGGGAGTTTTCAACCATTGTGAACTTTTTTTATTTTCAAAAATTGTTTTTGTAGTGATTTTTGAAATTATAATGTTTAAAATTTTGGAAACTGAAGCTCATGATCATCAGTTTGGATCTTATGCTTGGCACACTCACGCAGCCTATTGCTTTAGCTTTCTTAAAACACTTGTCAAATATCTTGAGTGTCAACGTAACCCAAAATGTCAATTCTATGAAACATATTTGTAGAAGATTCCCTTTCTATACTTTTGCTTCTAGGGGTGGAGCAATGCTCAGTCCTCTAGAATTCTGTACCTAAACAAAGGTTTGAAATCTGAGTATCAGTTGAGGTATTGGTTCAGTTTTTTAGTGTGGAATTTTTATTGCTTTCTACTGTTTCAAATGAGAATTATCAAATTGTTGGTATTGGTTCTTTTGAAAAAAATACAAAAATATTTCAAAATTACAAAAGATAGCAAAGACAAGTGACAATGTTTGGCTTTTATTTTTTAAATACTCGGTGAAGTTTAGATTAAGTCTCAATCAAAACTTGAATGATCCAATAATTAATGCAGCAGGAATTGTTGAATAGATATGATATTTAAATTATTAATCTGACTTCATGAGTATCTAAGGAAGTGAAACTTTTGAAAAACAATTTTAAAGGTTTCTTATTAACTATTTGGACATTCTTAGCGAGTTCTAATAATATCAAAATTTATGTATGTAATAGATTTGATCTAATTTAATGATTCAGTTGGAATATGGTTATGGGTAAAACCAATACGATAAAAATGATAAGATAAATAGGTTATGGTTAATTTCATTGGATTATATGAATATAAGAGATTAATTCAACCAACCACTCAACTCTATTATTAGTTCTTTCCTAACAAATTAGACTGATTAAAAAAAAGGGATAATTTTCAGCTTTTGACACAGGAGTTTTCAGGCTTTCAGCTTTAAAAATTTGATCATGTTTCATTTCAACCATTACATGGAATAAGTAAGCTTAATCACAAGCTTTCTATTGATTAATTTCTTTTTTACTTTGCCCCTAGTAGAACACCATCAAATCTACTTTGGTACTTCAATACCGGATCTACTCGTGTAGTTGTTATTAGCCAATATCGATAATATCAGCCAGTTTCGGATGAATCTGCATGTTCAAAGCTGATATCATATGGCCAATACGTGTTGGTATCAACCTAGTTCCCAAACCTTGTCCTTAATGAACCTTTGGGGGATTTGTCAAGTTTGGATCTAACAAGTTTTTAGATGATTGCAAGTATAAAATTAGAAATTGATGCAAGGAGGCTATTCAAGAGTATGTATTTTACATTTGCAATTTGCATAGGAGCATGGTCGTTTTCATAAGAAAATTGGATAAACATTATCCTTGTGTTCCTTGGCGGAGTCAATTTACTTTCTATAGTATCTCTGTTGTTAATCTTGATTATTTTAAGATCGTATCTGGTACTTCGTACTGTGAAGGTTTTGCACAGACAGTCTATTCATTTTAGGGCCTGAGTGAAAGATCTACATGTTGTTTCAAGATCTCTTATTTTTTCATTTTGGAGGTCATTATTTCTTTATCTAACATGCAAACAGACAAGTGTTCTTTATGCCCTAATAAGCAAAACTTATGGATCATTCAGTAAGTAAAAAATGGGATGACTAAGGGAAATTGTTGAATTTAATCTACTAAAGGATGGTGTGGAATTACTTGAGTAGAGAGATGAAAAGGTAGCGTAGATGTTTAAAAAGTTTTGCACCCAAGACTCCATTAGGTGTCCAAACCCCCCCCCCCCCCCCTCTCTCTCCAAAAAAAAAAAAAAAAAAAAAAAAAAAAAAGAAGGTTTGAAGCCTAGTAATCATTGATTTGTATTTTAACACTCTCATTTTCTGTATTAGCCTAATTCCTAGCCAGGGGACCGGCCCCTATATTTTGTTGGGCTCAAGACATGGATGCCTTCAGCTTTAAAGACCTGATTATAGCACGATGAGCATACCATGGATCTTCATTATTATTTCCGAGCACGTTTTGGACCAATGTAGAGCTGCTATACCTCTCAGTATCTATGGCTGCACTGTATAAGGTGCAGCAGTAGTGGTCATATGGGTTACCAAGAAAAAGGGTCCGGAAATGGGTGTAAAACGACTCCATGAAGCGGGAGAGTTTGAAAAGTACAAGTATTATGGTGTGTCAGAAAGAAGTCATTGGACTCTATTTCCATTGTTTACGAGCAATAATGGACTTTTTTGGAAATTTTCTCACTTCTGGTCAACTCATTGAAAAAATAGCCATTAGCCAGGCTAAGGATGGTTTCTCTCTATTTGTATAAAGGGATATAAGGTGTGGAATGTTCCCATTTCGAGTAGGGAGATAAAAGACAGATGGTTAAGTATGTATGGATCTGAGACTCGACAAGGGGTTTCTCCTTTTGGGTTAATTGGGTGCCAAACAATGTTGGAAAGAGGAAGTGCGAGCAAAGTGGCAAGGTGGAGCTTTGGGTTTAGGCAAAGAGAGCCATGGCTTTTGGAAAATAAAAATATATAAAGGGATTTTAGCATATTTGTCCTTACACGTTCTAAAATTTATAAATTTCTCCTTGTCATTTGAATATTTTCCCAGTATCCGTGTGATTTTGAAGTATCAAGTTAGAGTTGACAGATGTTAGAAAAGATGCTTAGAGGCACTAATACCCTTGGTGCAAGCCATGACAGTTAAATCACACTATTTAAAAAAATAAAAAAAAAAATTTGAAGGCCCCACTTTTTAGTTAATGGGACATTGGGACCTTTTCTTTTTTTGCTTCTTCGTCCTTGTCAAGAACCTGAAGAGGCCATGACGTCCACTGCATCCTTTTCTTCTTTTTTCTTTTGTATCCTCATGAAACAATGCTGTCCCTAAGCAATCAATTGATACACTCTCATGATCTATTGAGAACAGCAGCATGTAATAAAACATCACCAACCACAACTTGCAGAATCCATGATTGAATTTATCTAACAAATCTGAAGGCAAAAATGGCGAAACACACTTAACATTCGAGAAGCGCTTGAGACATCATCTTCCTCGAGGTTACATAATCACCTACATGTTATCAGGCAATCCATCCTTCAACTAGATAAGGAGCGAGTCCTCATCTTGCGAGAAGCTCCACATGTTGTTCATCAAGCCGGTGCTTGGCTTTAAGGGCCAGCTGGTTTTCAACAATGATGGTTCAATCAATACTGTCAAAGGATGACTCGGCGTCCAAGGAGTCACTGTTGGCCGAGCCTCAGGAACTATCATCACATGGAGAGTGTTGGATCACATCTCACTGTTGTTGGTGATCAGAGGCAAGTTTCTTGACACGAGATCCAAAAGTTTAGTGTCGGATCTCGACTTGTTACCTGAAATCTAAACAACTGATAATGAATATAAGAAAGAGAAGAGAGAAAGGAGAGAGGGTAGGATGAGAGGCTGCTTTCGATTTGAGTCATTTGTTATGAGATGGAGTAGGGATGGGTAATCTTGGCATTCAAATAGAAATTATTTTCCAGCTAAGACTTAGATCCAAACCCAATTAACTCTGAACTAACAAAAGACTACAGATGCGAATTACTCGGAAATAAGAAGATATAGATGGAAATACTCAAATTGCAAGGATAAATATGTAAATTTCAAAAAACATGGGCACATATATGCTAAAATTCATATATAAAAAAATAGAAAGTAGTAAAATAGAAAATAGTAGAAAATAATAGAAAAAGTAGGAATTGAAAAATTGCAAAACTAATATAACAAATGAAAGTCAGAAGAGAAACATACTTGATTATTAAGGCAACTTGTCATGGTTTCCTTCCTTCTGGGTTAATCATTATTGTTCTTGGAATATTAGCAATTTGTTTCCAAGGATCCTAGATCTGTTCTCTTAGAAGAGGATATTCTTCTTGTTTGTCTCCAGGAGTGCTGAATTAGTGCATCTTAGCCAACTAAGTAATCTCTGGACCCTTTTTTGGTGTAGCTTTTACTTGTTTCTAATCCGAATGTGCTCCCCAACTTTTCTTTTCTGAGAGAACTACAAATATTTGATAGAAAGAAACTCATCCTGTCATTGTGAGAAGCTCATTATTGCAGCAATTTGTAGCTTTTATATTTATATTTATATTGAATAATTGTGCACTGCAATACCTCAATTTTGTTTGAAATTTGTAGGTACTTTGAGTCAAAGAAGAAAAAACAAAAGAAGGGGAAGACAGATGATGTCCGCGACTTCCCTGGACGGGAAGAAATAAAATTTGGTGACATTGTTGAGGCTCCCCCAAAGTTGTCCTTCCCTAAGGTTTGTTTCTTGGTTTTGTTTTTGATCGGTTTATTGTTCTAATTTATTTATGACTAATTTGAGGATTGAAAGTTGTAAGTAAGTGGGTATGTTTTCTTGAAGGTACCGAAGTCTGCGATGGATGCTTCAAAAGAAAGACTGAGGTTACAGGCAGTTGAGGCTTACAGGAATCGCAGGGGATGGACGTCCAGGCCTGGAGTCCAACTTCCTGCATTGGCAGAAACCCTGACTTCATGACTGGTGCTTCCCTTGGGCTACTTCTCTGGAATCATATTTTTCTAATGAAATTTCTTAACTTTTGTGTTTTGGTAGGTCGAAGATTATAATTCTCTCCATGCTTCTTAATTTGTTACATGGACTAGAAATTTTTGTTGCTATAATGCTTCCTTGGAATCTGCAGTCCTGGTCTACTTTTTGATTTTCGAATATGAAGATTTATGCTATTCACCTTAACTGAAGAAGCTTGTCTATATAAACTATTTTATGGACAGAGATGTCATGGTTGTGCATAATATGATCTGTGGTATATGATTACAGAAAATTCTTAAATACGTCTACTGTTTAGGAAGTTAGTCCTTTACCAGAACACCTTGAAGCCTTCATGGTACATTGTCGATTTCTCTATCATCATTCAATGTAGGTAGTATTTAGATAACTGTAATGTAGACCATATAGCTCAGACTGTTGGTTCATCCAGTTGAAATAGTTGATGCTCTGACTCTCTGGTCATTTAACTTCCGATAGGAATCAACCAGTGGCTTGTAAAGTGCAGATCCTTTATACTTTTATAACATAATTACGGTGCATGATGCCCAGATAGTTTACCCTGCCAGTTATGTTACATTGTGTCGTCCAGGCCTGTTTGGATGCTTACAATGGGCAGGGGCAGCTGCAGAGCTAGCAGTTTACTTGAGGGGGCTGCGCTATGCCAGTAGGAAAAAGAAAAGAAATCAATAACATTTAGAATAATGTATGTAGTTCTGATTTCGTTAACATTGTGATTCCACATCCAACTAAGAAATAGGAGAATACATCAAATATCTTTTCGAATTAGGAGAAAAAGGATATATGGGCGTGTTTAATTTACTTCAAGTTATTATTTTGATTTTTGTTTTAACAAATAGTTAATTACATTTAGTATCAACTTATAACTTCGGTCTAGTATAAAAGGGTTGCAGTTTTGCACTTGTCAATTTTACTACTAATTGAATTTGAATTAGTCAAGATCATTATTCACTATAACTAATATTTAATTAGAAACATTTCAATAGACAAAAAGAATTATTCATTACTATATATTACTCTCTTTCATGTGCAAATGACGAGGACTATCTTAGATTACATTTCTTGAGTGTTGAAATATATGTGAGGATGTGCTTCTTAGCTTTAGAGGATATACCAAACTGTACATTTTCGCTTGATAACATAAAGGTCCACAAATTTGTGCCCCTCTTCATCTTTATGTGGGTGTGTAACAAAATAAATTAACTCTAGGAAGTTAGCTTGACGAATACAATCAATCTATCCTTGTAGTTGCAAGAGGCATGTCATAGGAAGAAATTCTATCTTTGAGGGTGGGCCTAAGCTGTGGATTGATATAGCTGGAGCCTCCAGCATATGTATTTTTGTTGATCATGTGTGTTTGTGCAGTGGGTTGGTTGGGCCCCTCCCTCGTAGCATCGTCAACGACCACATGCTAAGAAGCATGGATAGAGACACAAGACAAGTATACGACATGACACGAATATGGCAACACGGCAAATCCTTAAATTGTAGGATAAACGGACACAATAATTTGATCTATGAACGTGTCTTTATATAATACATATCAAAACTCATAGTGATTGAAATGAGTTTATTAAAAGTAAAAATACAAAATAAAACCTCAGTAGTATGACCCTGTAGCTTCTATCAAAGTAACAAAATCAAAGAGAAAAAAAAACTAAAAATAAATTGTTTTAATCAATGCCTTCACTTAGGTAGTGAGGTGTTTATTTTATACTAACTTACTATTTACTCATATCAAAGATGCCTTTTCGCATCGGTTTAAGCGACATATGGTTTCAAGGTATCCAATATGTGATTTTTAGATTTCATTTGAAGCCGACACGGCCCCGACACACAAATTTGTGATTTTTAAAAATCCGACATGAATCAAAAGTGCCTAATACGTGTCGGGCATGTACCATGCGAGTGTCTATGTCCAACACTTGCTGGCACAAACACGACACTCATTTTGAAGTGTCCGTGCTACATTGACCATGGCTTTGCAGTTTTGCTTCTACTTGGTCCTTTGCTAGACCCTCAATAAATAAGCGAAAACTGATGATGTTGACACTTGCTTTTCTGAGAAAAAGAAGCTTTGTTCTCAGTTTTGGGATTTGATTACTTCCAAGTGAGGATGAATTAGGTATGGGGGACACTCATAAATTTAGGAATTAGAAATTCAGAGAAAAGAGAAATCAATAGAGAAAGTACGATAACAAAATAACTTATCAGAATGATATTTTAAGTAACTCTTCAAGATGAAAAGTGGATGCTTGGTGTTTTTTGTGGATCTTTAATGTAAAGAAGTACTAGTTTCAACCAAATAAGGTCATTGAGCCACCTAAAATAATACACCCTTAGATAATGGTGGAATTACAAAGAAAATACTTCTTTAGACTGAGACACTCTTGCTCAACCCTCATTCTTTTTTTAATAAGCATGGTCGATTTAATCAAATATTAGGTTTTATCTTTCTTTAAATATTTTATTCAAGTTGAAAAGTGAATGCGTGTGGGTTTTTGGATCTCTAATGTTGAAAAGTACTAATTTCGATCACAATAGGACACCTAATCCACCCTTAAATAATGACAAAAATATCATGCATATATTTTTATGCATATATTTATATGGGCTACAATCAATGAAGCCAAGACATAGATGCAAGATAAGGGGAGGACACAATATGAACACGATAATATGAGTAATATTGACAAACTACTGCATGGGTACGTTATGGATATGAAAAAATCATATGCTTATAGATTTGTGTATCTGTATATACATATACATACATATGCATACACACGCGGCATGATGCACCAATAAAGATATATGACATGGCACAGGTATGCAGAAACATGATTGGGACAAAATTAATAAAATTGTACTTGTCCATGTGCATTAATGTCTATTACCTCTAGCATGAACTTGTAAGACACGAATGATTAAAGGAGCATAATATCTTGAATATTATGAAAAACTTTTCAAGGTATATAAATCGATAACTAAATGAACAATTATATCATATAAACTGGACAGATTATATTTATTTATGTAACGAATTTCCGAATAATAGAATTGTATATCCATCATTCAACTATTATATTTCTAACTTTTTAGTATTCGATACATCTCTGATATGTCCTGGATACATCTAGGATACATTGCAAATTTTAGATACATTAAAGGGGGATATCCAACACGTATCCATCAAGTATATGAGCATGAACGTATCATATATGTATATGAAGGTATGTATCCTTCACAAAAGTATCCATGCTACATAGACTAACAATACTCATACTTGACTTTCATTCTTTTCTGTAACAAGGATGATGGACTCCATCAAATCCTAGGTCTTATCCTCGTTGAATAATATAATAACAAGAAACAGAGATTTAAGATCAAAATAAAGGAACTATTAGACCTAATCTAAGTTTAGCCCCTTAATGGATGAATTGGCCAAATAAAAGGCTTGATTATCTCTCATGCTTGTTACAGATGTCTTTGATAGATAAGAGAGAGAAAGAGGACTGGCATAGGTTACACATTTAGGCGATTTCACTTGCGAACTCATGAATGCCAACTTTATAAAGTGGGAGCATGTAGTGGTCTTCCCATCATTAACATCTAATTTTTTTTCCATGGCGGCAACTGCGGAAAAACTCTAGTTTAGGTTCCCTAAAGAGGCTGAATCATCAACATGATATCGTCCCTTCGAGGTTTGCGTCAAGTTCCTTCTGAAGAAACTGCTTTCAATATGACTTGTTATGTACCTATTTTGCTGGTTGACAGAATAGCAATTAGTTTTTAAAGTCGGGCAATGTTCAGCCCTTTCTTCAAATTGTTTTAGGACTTGGCCGAAGCTCATACATATACTGAGCAGTAGAAGCAATATATAGTAGTCTCTATTTTCAAGACCACGATTAGGCCATGTGTAAGTTTTGGGATGCTGAGAAAATGTCATTATATTATAGCAGCCAAGAAGTAAGTGATCTCCATGTATTCATGGATTGGACTCGGCGTAAATAGGTAGCAAGTTGAATGCCTTTAATCTTAAATGTTTGAGGGACATGAATCATTTCTTCTTGTTTTAGCTCTATGAAAGGTCATCTTCTCTATATTGCAACTATAATTTCCCTTGGGACCTCAATCTCCATTTCTTTTGGTCTAATAAGCTTGGTCTTATGAGTTCCTTTAGCAATGTCTGACACCCACTATTTATGCATTATTGGTCCCTACCACACAGTAATTTGTTGGCAGGATACAGACATATAAAAACAAAGTTGTGGGCAACCTATATCAATTATTGTTTACTAACTTTTTCTAGGATTCTCCTAACAAAAGAATCCAAGGAACTGTTGAAAAAAACCCTTGAATCCTACAAGCACATTTCACTACTAATTGCAGATACTATTGATGCGTAGCATAGTGTTACGAGTGCCTTGCTTTAGCTTGAGAAGGAGATGCGACTGGGATAATCCATCAAGTAATAGCCAAGTCAACTTGCACATAAAGAAATCAGAAGAATCTACAACTTTGAAGGAAAGCATTTTTTGATAGCGAGTAGGCGGCAACACTGGAAGAATTGCAAAGTCAATAAAAACTTGGTTATGGTGAAGGAAGTTAGTACCTAAGTTCTCTTTGGTGGTGTTGATAAATTTGTTTTATGCTGATTTCTGTACAGGACCTGAGATTGGATCTTAGGAGAATGAGGATCCCTTTGGTCTCTCAAGATGGATCTACTTCCTTGAAACAAGGATGACGGGGCCAATTTCCCATCAACCCCTCTTGTGCCAAAGTCAGTAAGAGATCAAATGAAGAAAATAGGAAATGAAGAAATGAAAGTAATGAGGAAAAAAAAGAATTGAAGGGGAAAAAATGAGTGCAAGAAGCTTGATCTAATTTTTTTTCTTTGTTGTAATTATAGCATTCTTTTGAGATGAGAAGATGAGGTAACTCATCAATTTCAATCTGATTTCATGAGGACACAATTCGAACGATGACCAATTTTATGGGAGGGTATCTTGCACAAAGTGGCAGTGGTTTCAACTTGTGGATCCTGATTAGGGATCGAACATGTGGATAGGATCTTGAGGTTGATGTTAATTGCTCGAGCTCTTTGACTTTGATATCAAATAATGCAAGATGCTTAGTTTGAAGGAGAAATTTGAAGAGGAAGAAGAGGGGATAATAAAGTTTAGGTGCTCAACCAGCTCAATCAACAAACAGATTTCAATTACTTAATAATCAATCATAGACAAATTTGGAATTTGAGTACAAAATATCCTTGTTCGCAGTGACCAAACATAGATTTGTAATGAAACTAAAATTCTGGTATTTAACCAACCATTTTCAAAGTTTGATATTTTGATGGTTTTTTCCTCACCAACCTATATAAGAAATAAATCTCTATGAATTCGTAGTTACTGCATATGCATGTAGAGCGTGGGTTTAATCAATCAAAAATCAAAGAAATAATGCCTAGAAATTAGGTCCTAAACTACTATAAAATCAAAACCAATCAAAGAAAAAGAAGAACAATAAGGGTATTGAAGCTCAACACAAGAATAGATTACATTTGTCTCCAAGGCTTCACCGCAACTTTTTGCCCTATAAGATGCAAGGCTTGTCCTCAGGCCTTGGGGTACGATCCCCTAGGCTGAGGATCTTAGGGAGGATCCTAATCCGATCTATACACGGTAAGAAAGTGGATTTGAATTCAAATATTATTTTTTCAAAAAAAAACTAAAGGATTTGAGAGAGCAATGTGTACATTTTCTAGAAATAGGTTAAAAAAAAAAAAATTGGGTTCTCAAACTCAGTGGGTTGTAAGAGAGGAAACTTAATGCGATGGTGAAACAAAGCCCTTGCTCTCCTTAAGATACAAGAAACCCAACATGCAGAAAAGATACAAAGAGGGAAAGGGAGAGGGTGAGAGTAATAAATAGGCATAAGAGAGGGAGATGATAATTAATAACATGGATTAATTGATAGTTATTTCTTAATATTCCATAAACTAGACAGTGGACCACGAGATAAGTTTATGGATGGGGAGAGAATCTTGGGTATGGTCTGAATCTTTGAATTAGGCATAAAGCTATAGGCATTTGTAGTGGTCGAATCTTTATCCACACCAGGATCACGATACGTGTCCCACCTCATCAGGACCATTCGAGACAGATGACAAGACATGCTAGCAGATTACTTTCCCGAGCATTACTCAGCCGTTCTCGAGGTCATTCCTTCTTTCTAGTACACCGCCATCCTGAGAATTCCTATACTCCGAGCACCTTTATGAGTACCACCCAACCGTTCCCGAGGAAACTTCTCTAGCTCCAAGCGAGACACCCGCAACAGCCGACCTCATGATCTTCACCTTCAATTCAGTTAGCGAGACTTCCTTGATTTGCCGAGTCAGTTACGACGCCAGATTAATTATTAGGATTTTGTCTTATTTTCAAGAGGAGATGATGGTCTAAGAAAATCCAATTGAGTTGGAGAAGACGATGACTTGAAGCAGAAGAAGCAAATCAAGGTGAAGCAGTTTTCTTTTCAGGCGATTGCGAGTTTTCTTTTCATGAGGAGTATGAATTAGATTCAATTCCTATTCAATGAAGATTTGTTTCTAAAGATTAAAAGGTTAGAATCTTTCTAGATCAAGAAGATCAACTCCTAATAGGATTGATCAAGATTCTTCAAGTATCAAATGATCAAGATCATCTCATAGTCCAAATAAGATTTGTATTATAAAATCCTATAAATAAAGGTTGTTAACCCAACATTGTAAATTGGAGCAGAAAAGCAGAAGAAAGTTGTGGTGAATAACAATGGATAGCCCTAAAAAGCCAAGAAAGAGAGGAGCAAGGTGAAGATGTATAGAGAGAAATATAGTCTTGTAATCTAGATGTAGATCAAAGGGGAAGGTGAATACTTTTGTGTCATCAAGAGGAAGGTTATATATCTTTGTATCAAGTTTATTAATAAAGCTTTCTCAAGTTCTTTGGCCAAATTTGAGCCAAATCACGTAAATTATATGTTCTTTTTCTTATATCTTTTAATATCATCTTGTGTGCTTGAAATAATCGATCTCATGACGTGCTTGAGGTCGTCGGTGGAGATCTTATATCTCCCAACTATTGGTATCATAGTAAGTATGGTATTCTGAATTATGCACGCAATAATTGGTATCGAGCATATCATTTTCATTTTCAACAATCATCCCATGTTTTGAACGTTGCAACAGTGTCTACTCCAACGCGGACGGTTACAGTCGACAACACGGATCAATTCCAATAATCAACGGTTTAATCAGAGTAGTTATGAAAAAATCTCAACGTGCAAATCCTGATGTTATGGAGATTCGTGAGATATATACTTTTGTTACAATGTGCATGGTATTTATATACTTAGACATCCATTAAGCAGGAGGACAGAAAAACGAGATTGTAAACAGATTATAGCATTTACTGTAACCTCTTGAAAATAGTGATTCTCTCCCTCTTCCCCGTATTTTTTCTCAAATTGTGTTTTCACGTAAAAATCTTGTCTCTTTGCTTTCTCTTTGTGTGCGAATCTCTTCGTTACTTTATTTCCCGTTGTGCGAAATTGACTGCTTGATCAATTGTGTCGGAAAATCTCCACCACATTTTGGTGCTTTCATTGAGTTTGAGTCCCTACACTTAAGGTCTCTCCCCCACAACCTTCCTCAAAAGTCTTCTTTCAGATTAATGATGGCCTGACGAAAACGAATTGCCATGGTGCACTTTAAAAGGTAAGGCCATCGCAACCGCTGGGGAGCAAGACCTCTCTGCCAACAACAATCAACTAGAAATCTCAACAGTACGTCTGAGCTTTTCACCCAACCTCAAATGCGACGCCGCTGGCCAACAACGAAACACGGAGACAAGACAGTCCCCCGAAATCTCACGTAAAGGGGAAAATTGGGTCTGCAGGTGTGGACTGACATCCACTTGGAATTACATGCCAAGACAATACCTAATACTCGGAGTCAAAACAAACTCTTTTAAACAGACATTCCATTCCAACGAAAGTCACGTAAAAAAATCAGGCAAAATCCAAATAACATTTCTATTTGAAAATTAAGTTTTATTACAAAGCTCTGATAACATTCATTCAAATACATACTTGGTTACATCTAACAAGAGTAATACAAGATCTATCACCTATTTATGTTGCTTTTTTAAAAAAAAATACAGATCACACTACTCTCCAGACTGCCGAATGAATTCCCGATGTTGAAGCGAACAAAGAGCTTCCTGTCAGCGAATGCATTGCACAGACATAATCCTATTGTTCACGCCACTTTCTGCAGATGCCGAGGTTAGCCCAGGGAGGTTCCTGCAAAAAAATAAGAGACCCTCCATATGAAGAATTTCCTCCTCTCCGACCGGAGCACGCCTCCAAAGAAGCCAGACGAACCCCTCTAGGACGTACAAGACATGATGACATCACATCACTGACCTGTTGGCCCAAAGGCCCATCACTCTAGTTTTGATAATGATTAACTCATGTAGTTATAGTACTAATGATCTGTGTTTAATTAGTCTCAGATATGTGATTAAGATCTTAGTAGGTGTTTAGCGTCAACAAAGGATTTCAAGTCAAGTTTTGGAGCTAGCACGTGTTGATTCAAGAGCTTGTGCATCAAGACCACATCAAGTACTCAAGAGAAGTCTATCTCTTTGGATCAAAGTTTGGACCAAGTCAAGAAGGAGAAGAAGGCTTTCAAGTGAAGACCTTCAAGAGAATATTTGTGTCTAGGTGTGTTTTTAGTAAGATTTTGTTTTTAAATAAAAATGTAAAGGATAGATTAGTTGGTGGATGCTCAAGTATCATATACACTCACACACAAGATTTATATGTGTTTTCATAAAAGAGTTTTTGTTTTGAAAAAATACTGTTTTGATTCTTAAGCTTCAAAATATAACATATGTTTTATCAAAACTTTATTTAGAGTTTAATGTCAAAAACATAGATATTTCATCATATATGTGTAGTGGATCATATCCATACACACTAAGCTTTAAAAGTGTTTAGAATATCTTGTTTTTATATTTGGAGGAGTTTTGGAAAAATTGATTTCATTTTGGAAAAATCATTTTGGAAAAATACAGATTTTGTTTGAGGTAAAACTTCCATATTAAAAATAGTTCAAAATGTTTGTAACATGTTTTGATTTTTACTCAAACATGTTTGTATATCAAAGTATATTACTGAACTTATTTTTGTAGATTTTTAGAGAATTTATGGGATTTTATGTAAGGTAAAAAAGCCAAGTTTTTTTAATCCCTGAAATAGCTGTTTCTGGCCTTCTGCCGGTCGATCGCACGGTTGACCGAGCCAGAGGTTGATCGACCGACGTGCACAAAACGTGAACGACTTGTTTGGCTGGAGGGCCGGTCGACCGCCAGAGAACTCTGCTCTCTGAAAATAGCCCCGGTCGACCGGCGGAGAGCTTCTGCTCTCTGTATCCAGGTCCCGGTCGACCGGTGGCACAACGGTCGGAATCTGACCGTTGGCGGTCGACCGGCTGGTCGACGACACCAGTGTCAGCTGCTGATTTGGATCCAACGGCTAATTTTTGTTAGCCTATAAATTGGGGCTCCTTGGACTGTTTGCTACAAGATTTCAAGAGAGTTTTTAGGCTATTTTTCCTACCTATATCAGTGGTTTATCCACATGATTTAGAGCCAATATTTTCAAATCAAAAGGAGAGTTTATCAAGAGTTTCAAAAGTGATTTCTTGTGTTTTCCACCACAAATTCAATCCTAGTTTTTTCACACACACTTGAGCTTTCCATTGCTATATCATTCCTATAAGAGAGTTGTGAGAATTGTTTTAGGTGATCAAAGTGTTGTGTTCACCAAAGTGTTCTTTCTTGTATTTGAGGAGGCGGACTTGCAGGTTCGCGTTATTTCGAGTTCTAGTGAGAGCTCGGTGTAGAGGTGCGGCCTCGGCAAGCTTGCGTGCTTGCGTGTGTTTGTTCTTGCGGGAACAAGTGAGGGGACTAGTGAGTCCAAGAGTTCTAGTGTGAACTCCTTGTAGGTATTGCGACGCCGAGTGATCCGGTGGGATCGATTATAGTGAAAATCCTTCAAAGTGTTGAAGGCGGGGACGTAGAGCAAGGGTGCTCGAACCTCGAAATAAATCTCCCGTGTTTGCGATTGTTCTCTCTATCTCTCACTTGTATTTATATCTTGCATGCTTACATTACTTATCTTTTTATATGCTTGATATATATTGTACTTAATTGTTATATGCTTGGGGTTGTTTGCTCACACTTGTATTCAACCAAGAGAGCCATATCGGCACCTCAACTCTTATCTAGAGGAATCTTGAGGAGATAGTCCAGAGCCCTTCACGGGGAATCCGGCTACACTCTTGTGTTATACTTGGTGTGTTGTGCATAAGAATTTTATTTTGCATAAATAGTTTTAATTCTGCATTAATTCATTTTTAGATTAGTAAGTCACCTATTCACCCCCTCTCTAGGTGATTTCAATTTGTATCAGAGCTTGGTGCTCTTGATTTGGGTCTAATAACCTAAAGTTAAAGATCCTCATTTATAGCTAATCATAATATTTGTACACACACACATAGATTTCATGTCACATCGCACTTTTGACATTCTTAACATCCAAACTTGGAAGGTAAGATGTCTTTGTACCTCAAAGCCCTAAGTATTCATGTTTATTTTGCTACTATTAAAGATTCTTATTGTTTAAATGGCAAAAACCTTGAGGCTAATGCAAAAGCCATTTATGTTTTAAAGTCAACCCTAAATGATGAATATTTATCTAGGGTTTCTAATTTTGGCTCGGCTTTTATAGTTTGGAACACTTTAGTCTCCCTTGGTGAACAAAAGCAATACTATGCGGGGAGCAACTCGGATGATGGAAGTGATGCTTCCAACTTGTGCTGCATGGTCCAAGGGGATAAACCCCTTGAGGTAAACTCTGAATCAGAGCTTGATGAGGATGTTGACATGTTTTATGATGAACTTGAATCATTTTGTCAACAACTTCTTGAAAAATATGAATTGCTTAAAAAGGATAATAAATTGAAAAAGAACAACACTTCTTTGTTAAAAGAAAATGACTCTATTAAAAACAAACTTGAAAATGTTTCAAAAGAAAATGATTTGTTGAAAAAGGATAATACTTCCTTGACTTCTAAATTGAATTGGTGGAAAAGGGGAAAGAAATTACTTTGTAAGAAAATAACTCTTTAAAAAGAAAAATTAATTCTAAAGAAAAAGATAATGTTTCTAAAAAGAAAAAGATTGTTGACCATGCTTTTCATGCTACTACCATTGATAAAATGAAATTAAATTTTTGAAAAATAGAATATATTGTTTGAGCAGCAATTGTGCATTTAACCATAACAAATGGAAACCTGTTTCAAAGGAAACAAGCTCCACATGTACATGCACATCACCCATGACACACATATGCACACTTTGCACATCATGATCATACTCATTCTCATGTGCATGCTAGAGTGTACAAATGTACACATTGTGGCCGCAAAGGCCATTTGGCAAAATTTTGTTACGATAGAGTAAATTCTTTAAATTTTGCAAATAAAAATATTTGGGTTTCAAATAGACAACCCTCGTGGACCCAAAAGAAAATGGGTACCAAAGTCCCCACCTCTTGTGTTTGATATGGGTGTGGGCTCTCACATGACGTGAGAGGTTTGGTGCTTTGATGGTGGATGCATGTGCTTGATGGACATTACAAATTGTTGCACCGCTATCAAGGAAGTTTGGTGGGAAGACTACCATATTTTAGAGACTTAGAGAATAGTTCATACGGGTTGGTACTATCTCTAAACTCCATTTAATTTACATGCTTTTATATTTGATGATTTTTAGCATGTTTTAGTGTTTGTTAAAATAATCATGTTTGTGCTTCATGCGGTAAATACTTGTTTAGATGAACTTTTTGTCAAAACTTGGATATATACTTATACAAGTAGTGAGCAACATTTGATTCATATATGTTTGCACTTCATTACTCATTTATACTCATTACATGCACATGTATAGCTTAGTTTGATGATACCCTCATTTATACTTGTTTTGCCTATCTTGTGCATGTTTTGCTTCATGTATATGTAATCTTTGTCCAAAACTAATAAATATACATGTATACCCTTGAGTCACTTGCCTTCATGCAAATTACATTATGGACTCATTTAAGTTTAGGATATGTATGTATATTGTTAGTTTTGATAAACTATACATATACCTTGAAGTTTAATGAAAAATAAATTTTCATGATTTTCATATTGTTTGATAAAAAGATATTCATGTTTGTTTGGAGCTTTATTGACTATTTTCATGAATATGCTATTCACATGATACTTGTACACTCACTTTATTTCTTTGTTTATTCATGACATTATTTGTATGAGAATTTTTGAGCTTTATAGATTTTGAGTGTCAATTCTTGTGTATTTGGTATGCTTCATGAGATATATATGATTTGCTTTCATGTTTGAAGGATCTTTAACTAGTTTTTTAAAAATTATTTTAACTAGTTATTTATTCTTCATTTGGTAGTATTTTCACAATACAACTATTTTCAAATCTTATTTTTGAAAACTTATACCTTTAAAGTGAGGATGGATGGGCGATCATGCCTTGTATGCCAAAATTAAAAATCTTTTATCTTGTGCATGAAAAGAGTAGATCTTTATGAATATATTATCACTTGATTCTTCATCATATTTCAATTGGTATCACAATGATATTCTTTTATATTCATATTTTGCTTTCTATATATGTATGCTTCACATTTCAGATAATATCAAGTTCTATTGGTATTTTCACTTTCATACATATATATGTTTTGATTGTGCTTGATTTACAATATATTTACATGTTTAAAGCACAAATTATGTTTATGCTAAACTGAATTAAATCTTGATTTCAATTGGTATCTCA
This sequence comes from Agave tequilana, assembly GCA_038442645.1. NCBI lineage: Eukaryota > Viridiplantae > Streptophyta > Magnoliopsida > Asparagales > Asparagaceae > Agave > Agave tequilana. The sequence goes on from JAVJIF010022429.1 coordinate 19,818, forward strand.
ATTGGTACTTTAATAAGCTTATGCATTATTTTCAATTTGTATTTTTATTGATATCAAAATTTACAATATACTTCAATTGGTATCAATATGTTTCAATTTCCAATTGGGTTTAAATTTCAATTGGTATCACAAATGTTTTACCTATTTGGTATCAAAATTTACCATATATTTCAATTAGTATCAAATATAAAATGTTTCTTTCATTGGTATCAAATTGTACAAATTTCCAATTTCAAATGATATCTAAATCTTGTGATATCTTAAAATTTTATTTATGTACAAATGGTATTTCAAAATTTATTTAAGTAATTATTAAAATTTGTGTTAAAATTTTTGATATGTATTGCCTATGTGCAAGGGGAGCTTAACATCTATATAGATTCATGTGAGTGTATCTTATATTGAGGAGCTTGACATCTCTTCTTTATGTGATACACGTGTGTAGGGGGAACTTCACATCTCCACTTATGCATTTGTATATTATGCTTTATGTGAGTTAGTGTTTGTCATTCATTCTTCATGTAATGCATGTATGCAGGGAAGCTAACTTAACGTTTTCCTCTTCATGAATGTATATCGCATATATATCCTTATTATTGATTTGTTTTTCACCCCTTTGTTGAATTGACAAAAAGTGGGAGAAAGATTTTGAGTTTATATATGCATATTTGAGTTTTTGCATATATTGAGTTTTATGCACCTTATATTTTTACAAAATGGGGAGTGTTTTTGAAAGTTTAAACAAAAAGAGGAGAAGGTTTTGGAAAAAGAACTTTTGGTTTATGCATGTTTCTCTCACCTTATTTATACATATATATTTGTTTAAGTATTATGCTTTTCATTGCAATATCTTATTGTTTATTGTTATGCATAAGTTAAAGGGGAGCTTCTATGAAGCTTGACTTTAATCCATGCATATATAACTCCATGAGTTTTGTCATCATCAAAAAAGGGGAGATTGTTGGCCCAAAGGCCCATCACTCTAGTTTTGATGATGATTAACTCATGTAGTTATAATACTAATTATCTTGTGTTAATTAGTCTCAGATATGTGATCAAGATCTTAGTAGGTGTTTAGCTTCAACAAAGGATTCAAGTCAAGTTTTGGAGCTAGCACGTGTGATCAAGAGCTTGTGCATCAAGACCACATCAAGTACTAAGATAAGTTTAGCCTTTGGATCAAAGTTTGGACCAAGTCAAGAAGGAGAAGAAGGCTTTCAAGTGAAGACCTTCAAGAGAAGACTGTGTTTTAGGTTTGTTTTAATAAGATTTTATTTTTAGATAAAATGTAAAGGATAGATTAGTTGGTGGATTGCTCAAGTATCATATACACTCACACACAAGATTTATATGTGTTTTCATAAAAGAGTTTTTGTTTTGGAAAAATACTATTTTGGTTCTTAAGCTTCAAAATATAACATATGTTTTATTAAAACTTTTTAGAGCTTAATGTCAAAAACATAGATATTTATCATATATGTGTGTAGTGGATCATATCCATACACACTAAGATTTAAAAGTGTTTAGAATATCTTGTTTTTATATTTGGAGGAGTTTTGGAAAAATCGGTTTTCATTTTGAAAAATCATTTTGAAAAAATACAGATTTTTGTTTAAGGCAAAACTTCCGTATTACAAAAATAGTTCAAAATGTTTGTAACATGTTTTGATTTTTACTCAAACGTGTTTGTATATTAAAGTATATTATTGAACTTATTTTTATAGATTTTTAGAGAATTTATGGGATTTTATGTAAGGTAAAGAGCCAAGTTTTTTTAATCCCTGAAATAGCTGTTTCTGGCCTTCTGCCGTCTCGGCCGACCAGGGCGGTCGACCGATGTGCACAAAACGTGCACGGCTTGTTTGGTTGGAGGGCCGGTCGACCGACCCGGTCGACCGCCAGAGAGCTCTACTCTCTGGAAATGGCCCCGGTCGACCGGGCGGTCGACCGACAGAGAGCTTTTGGTCTCCGTATCCAGGTACCGGTCGACCGGTGGCAAAACGGTCGGAAATCCGACGTTGATGATCGACTGGCCAGTCGACCGACAAACAGCGTCAGCTGCTGATTTGGACCCCAACGACTAGTTTTTATTAGCCTATAAATTGGGGCTCCCTTGGACTGTTTTCTACAAGATTTCAAGAGAATTTTGGGCTATTTTCCTACCTATATCAGTGGTTTTATCTACATGTTTTAGAGCCAATATTTCAAATCAAAAGGAGAGTTTATCAAGAGTTTTCAAAAGTGATTTATTGTGTTTTTCACCATAAATTCAATCCTAGTTTTTCTCACACACACTTGAGCTTTCCATTGCTATATCATTCCTATAGGAGAGTTGTTGTGAGAATTGTTTTAGGTGATCAAAGTGTTGTGATCACCAAAGTGTTTTTTCTTGTATTTGAGGAGGCAGACTTGCGGGTTCGCGTTGTTTCGAGTTCTAGTGAGAGCTCGGTGTAGAGGTGCGGCCTCGGCAAGCTTGCGTGCTTGCGTGTGTTTGTTCTTGCGGGAACAAGTGAGGGGACTAGTGAGTCTAAGAGTTCTAGTGTGAACTCCTTGTAGGTGTTGCAGCACCGAGTGATCCGGTGGGATTGATTATAGTGGAAATCCTTCAAAGTGTTAAAGGCGGGGACGTAGAGCAAGGGTGCTCGAACCTCGAAACAAATCTCCCGTGTTTGCGATTGCTTTCTCTCTATCTCTCACTTGTATTTATATCTTGCATGCTTACATTACTTATCTCTTTATATGCTTGATATATATTGTGCTTAATTATTATATGCTTGGGGTTGTTTGCTCACACTTGTATTCAACCAAGAGAGTCATAGCGACACCTCAACTTTTATCTAGAGGAATCTTGAGGAGATAGCACAGAGCCTTCACGGGGAATCCGGCTACACTCTTGTGTTATACTCGGTGTATTGTGCATAAGAATTTTTAGTTTGCATAAATAGTTTTAATTCCGTATTAATTCATCTTTAGATTAGCAAGTCACCTATTCACCCCCCCTTTAGGTGATTTCATGACCTTCCATCCCGAGCAAAAAGTCAGAACTCTCGAAGGAAGAATGCTTCATCAGTGGCGTCCCAAGGCACCCCCATTCTTTTTCCTGCGCCTCACCTTAAGAAAAGAGTTTCTCAAGACGAGAGCGACATGATCTAGATAGGAGTGAAGACTGTAAGATATGAAAGACAGTGATTGAATCAAGTCCATCTGCGCAATTGTTCAGGACAACCCCCTTTGTTGCCTCATTCACCACCAGGAAATGAAGATCTCGGAACATTAGTCTAAGAATTGATTTGGCCCAATCGGAGATCAGATGAGAAATCAAGTCAAAGCATGAACCCTCCCAATCTTCCCTGGCAGCGGGATCTTGTAGTGAAAACTGATATTTTGCGATAAGATCATTGCGAAGACTGATGTATTACGCCAATAGTCTCCACCATCTCCGTCCTTTCCCTCTCTTTCCTCCACGGAAACCAATGCCCATGCTTCAAAAAATGTTCCAAGTGAAAGTGCGAAAAATTTCTGAGACCGCCTTGAGCAGATACAGGCCGAGCAACAAAAAATTGTACACATGCAATCCTATAGATTTAAGTAAGACTGAGATCATACCTTCGAAATCTCGTCGGATTGATCTTGTTAACAATCTTCAACTACGAACCGGGAAGATATCTCGAACACCTCGCGATCTTCTATCGCATTTCCAAAGCGCTAGATCAGATGGAGGATGGGTTCCTACTTTTGATCTCTCCTTCAACTCTTTTCTATCACCTTTTAGAAACTAGGGTATTTCTCCTTTTTGTTTCTTCTGTATTTTCATCCTTCGGCCAAGAGCTAAAGGAGGCTTTATATAGGTTACGATAGGGACCACTAGGAATCAAATAAGGATCAGACTTGTATTGAAATTAGAAAACCCTATTCATCCCGAATTAAATCTTTAATTTCATAAATTACAATTCAGTCCACTAAAGATTTGTAATTACACTTCTGTCTTTATCTCAAAATTACTTTCGAAATCCTTATTATTATATGCCTAAAATCTCCTCACGTTAAGATTTTCGATGTCCATCGATTAAATTAAATTACTGATAATTTTATTTAGTGACATCATGTCCTTGATACCTACCACTTAACTTATTTGTCATGTAGGATAATTAATCCACCTACAGGGTTTGACATGCACAAAACTTATAAACTTCTCAAGAAGACATCATCATTCCCTCACATTGGGACATGGATTATGTCTATGAATAAAATCCATCATACACATTACATTATTACTCAAGTTACTGAAGCTATTGACTCATAAAAGAATCTCACTTCTTAATGAATCAAAGTGACAAGTATAATATGCACATGTCCATTAAACAATTCGAGACTAAGAGTTTAAGTATTAAAATAACCATAAGGTATTAATTTTCTAATATAGTCAGTATATAGAAATTACCTCAACTTGGTCCTATTCAATATACATAAAGTACAATAATGCAGTAGTCTTGGGCATCAAATAGTCTGTTATAGTCAAGATACACTATTTCAAAAGACTGCATTACAATCCTACTGATGGTGAGTCCAACTCCATCTAAGATTGTTGACCTAACTTATATTCTATAGGGATCCAATGATCTGATCTTCTATGTGTAAGCCGAACTCTACACACTAGGTCATCTACAATATAGAACACAAGGCATACATGTATATAGTACAAACATTTGCCAATACAGATTCTCATAAAATGGAAATAATATCATATATTGAGTTCTAATAAAAAAGGCTAAGACTTTTAATATATCTTCAACAATCTCCCACCTATACTTAAAGCCAAGCTGACATATATCTCAATCCTATCCCCTCAATGTGACTATCAAAAATCTTACCTTGCAAGCTGTCATGCCCTGCTTTCTAAAATACGCAGTCGCGACAAGAGTTAGTGACGTATATACGCGAGGAAAATATCCCACGCATTCACGTTAAGCCTAAAGTGACCTGAACAAACTATATGAATTAATTATGATCATTACATACACTGCAATATGATATATAAATTTCTACACATGATAATAGTATTTTATGAATAATAAAATAGAATAAAGTAGAGTTCGGATGATATAGAAAGTAAAATAAATGAAAAGAGGAATGAGAACAAAGCAAGAACAATACCCAAGATCAGAAGATCAAATGAATAAGTCCGAGCTCCTCACAATACGTGTGATTGTCTCCAAATACCTGATCAGCAAAATAGAATATGCATAGATCTGGATATGCAAATTTAAGGGAGTCAGAAAACTCCCAATGAGTGTGTAAAATAAGGAAAAGTATACGTGCATATAGCTTGTAAACGCACAACGATACTGATATAAAAATATACTAAAAAAGAAATAACATGCAAAATATAAATGAACAGTAGTACGAACAGTTTATACTAAAATCAGATGTACAGTTCGGTCATGAGTACAATCAGGTGTCTATCAATATATATATATATATATATATATATATATATATATATATATATATATTATATATAAATATATATATATATAAAACAAGCATCTATCATCGAACCTATATTATAAGTGGTCACAGGTCAATTATTATTTTTATTAATTATGTCAGCAAACACCAATTGCCACAGGCAGTAAACACATCCTATATTACATCTACTACACATGTCAATCGAGATCCTAAGTTATTGAAACTGATCGGTTAGAGACGTTGTCTATGTTTTATCTAGGACGTACTTACTCGGGATCATGGTTCAGACTCCTGGTGCTGAACCAAGCTATACCGCTAGGTACTACAATAACAGTATAACAGTTATACTATGGGATGTCAGTCATCACCAAGAGCCCTACAGTGGAACTCTATCTCGGTTGCGTAACTTGTGTTCTAGGTCCACCCAAAATACAGACGTTGTCTCCCCGTCTATTTTCTCAATCCCTATGTAAGTTGTTCAATTACATTATTATTTAAATCACTTAGATTACTGATTGGAGGGGAACCATGCACGAAAATGTGTATTTTAGAAAATCAAGAGTTAAATGTTATGGTGCTTTGGCTTCCTGATCGGGAGAAAATTGTACACAAAAAGTGTAAGTTTTGAAATCGATATTTAAAGTGTGTGTGCATTGGCTTCCTCGATACTTCCGTTATAGCATAGAGCCTAAAACAAGTCGAATCCACAAAGACGGGAGGCGATAGGAGCTTACACGGTATGTTCACGTGTGTGTTAAAAGTTCTTCAATGTTTTAAAGAATCAAAAGAAAAGAAAACAAAGACTGATTAATGTTTTAAAGAATCAAAAGAAAATAAAACAAAGAATGAATAGAGAAGTACGGTGAAAAAAAAAAAATGAGAAGCATAGAAGAATATATTTGTGGTTTTTGTAGTATTTCTAAAAAAAAGTGAAAAAGAAAGAAAACTCATGGCTACTAACTATTAATGACTCCACTAACAAGCTAATCTCGTAGTGATAGTTGCCTCACATGTATCATCGGCCATAGATATTCCTTGGTTCAAGAGCGTTTCAAAGCATGGCCCATACGATAACTTTCACATCCAAACTCAACAAAATAAATTCACGCTACACTTAAACGATCAAAACTAAACAAGAGTAAGCATGGAGTAAAGTAATGTTAGCTTGTTAAAGAGTTAGAGTTTAGAGTGTTAGATCCATCATCATGAGCCATCAATGGCTCTTGCAAGAGTAAGAACAAGTAGAGGCTATTAAATTCATGTGGATTATCAAATAAGAACTTAGCAAGTTAGTGGTTAGTAGTTAGTTACCATGAGAGAAAATTAGCTAAACATGTAAAAGGAGTTAGAGAGAAAATAAGAGAGGTAAAGTGAGAACCTTTCATAACTTGTCACCTTCTATTACAAGCACTCTTACTTTCCAACCATGTATCACTCACTCTCTTATTACAAGATCTAAAAGAAATGGAAATACAAAGAGGAAGGAGAAGAGAACTAAACTAAACTAGCCTAAACTACAATATGAAAAGAAACTACCCTACCTCTGGATTTCTTCCTCTTCAGAACCCCGGGATATTTCTAGTACCAGGAGAACGGGGGCCAGGGGACAACCTCTGGCCTAAAACCCTGCTGCGGCTACGCCCGATGGCCGCGACAATGCGGCCAGAGTCGCGTTTCTACGGCTGTACTGGCGCGCGCTACGCCGCCTGCTACGCACTGTCGCGTCGGTCCCTTGTCGGCTGCAGGTCCTGATTTCTAGTTTTGGGCCCCTAGTTTTTTGACAGAATCACCCTCCTAGGTCAATGGCTATCTTATAGGCATTTAATCATAATTTAATGGTGATTTTAGGTCTTCCTCTTCATTTTCACACCATGGACCTAGAATCATAAAAGAAGACAATTATTAGCAGTATTTATTATAAAATGAATGCGAGATATAATATGAAATATACAATTTTAGAGACTAATCACACCTCCACACTTATCTTTTGCTCGTCCCGATCAAAAAAAAACTAAAGAAATTATTACACCACTTTCGCAGGTGAAGCGATTGCACTGAGCATGTGGAACACCGTTAACCTCTAGGTTTCTCCTAGAGGAGGAGCTTTGTCTCCTGAGGGTTTTCAGCGGATTACAACCACAAAATCCATAAAGAAAGAAATCAAATGTTAGTATTTTGAAAACGCATTTTGAAAAGAGAAAATGTTGAAGTATTTTTGAAAAATATAAGTGATCCGGTCATAGGTTAACAGAAATTATTCTTCCTTAAACTAAGTCAAAATGCAAAATCTTGTTATAAATAAATGTTAGAATTTAAAATTGAATCGATTCTTTAATCTTTCATAAAACTCTTAAAAAATATGCACTTTGTGAACTGTGAAGATTTTTGGGATATTGACTCAAACTTTCATGTTATTGATTTGTGTATATTTATGTTTTATTTTTCTTTTTCTTCCCTTAGTTTTCTTAGGCTTTCTTATTCACCCGAGTATGAGCCTTTAGCCGATGACTCCAAAACCAGATAGTTTTAGGGCACCAGATGAGAAAACATCCCTCGGACTTAAGGACTCGAGTAAACAAGGCCACAAAATTAAAGGGGATTATTTTGTTTTTCCACCGTTTTAGGCTTGAATAATCATGCTTCCTGAGGCATAATTATCCACTTCAATAATGGTTTTATCTACATTTTTTATATATATTTTTTATAGCACTTTTTATGGCATTTCAGTCTTTGTTTCAATCCCAAAAAATTATGTACGTGCATAAATCTAAGGCAAAAAATTCAAGATCAAATTATCTTTCCAATCTTACTTCCTTATCTTAAAATTTAAACAAGATCTATTATTTTGACTTGGTTTAAAAATTCATAATTTTAGGTCTTCCTAATTCTTAAGATAATCTTAATTTTTTTAAAATAATTAAAACTATATCTCTTAATTCAAAATGTTTTGTAAAAAAAAGAAAAGTGTATCTATACAAAATTTAAAAGTTTTCTAAAAAGTAGTGTAAAAGAATGAAAATTTAAAACAACCTACGTTAGTAAACCCTCCCCCGCACTTATCTCATGCATTGTCCTCAATGCATCATGAATGTGTATATACTGAAACAAATGAGAGGGATAGAAAATTACCTCATGGTGGTGGCTCCGGTGGTGGTCTGACTGGGCCAAGCGTTGCTACCCAATCAAGATATCGTGGATCTTGCAGAAACCCCCCAGTGACCTCTCTAATATGACCCACTAAAAGAATGATTGAGTGAATGGTCTTGTTTAAAATTTATCCCCATCAAAATTTCAATTTTCAAAAGTATTAATGAGTCATTTTCTTCATCATTCTTGTCAACAATGAAGTGTGATTTTGGGAGATGATTGATTTGGACTCAAATAGAACAGGAATAAAAACTGACACCGACTCGGGAATTTGACTCAGAGCAAGTCGAGATTCAAAGGGGGAGTCAAATTGGTTCAAAAATGGGGTCCATGAAATGACCTAGAGGGGGTGAATAAGTGACTAGCTAATCTAATGATGAATTAATGTGCAATTAAAAACTATTTATGCAAACTAAAAACTATTAAGCTAAACACACTAAGTATAACACAAGAGTGTAGCCGAATTCCGGTGAAGGGCTCTAGACTATCTCCTCAAGATTTGTCTAGAAGAGTTGAGGTGCCGCTGTGGCTCTCTTGGTTGTATACAAGTGTGAGCAAACAATCCCAAGCATATATCAATTTAAGCACAAGTATATCAAACAAGTAATGAATATGAACAATGAGCATTCAAGATATAAACACAAGTGAGAGATAGAGAGAGCAATCACAAACACGGGAGATTTGTTTTGAGGTTCGAGCACCCCTTGCTCTATGTCCCCGCCTTCAACACTATGAAGGATTTCCACTAAAATTGATCCCATCGGATCACTCGGTGCCACAACACCTACAACGAGTTTACATTAGAACTCCTTGGACTCACTAGTGCCTCTCTTGTTCCCGCAAGAACTACACACGCAAGCACACTAGCTTGCCGAGGCCGCACCTCTACACCAAGCTCCCACAAGAACTCGAAACAACACGAACCCGTAAGTTCGCCTCTTCAAATACAAAGATGAACACTTTGGTGATCTCAACACTTTGATCACCTATAACTCTCTCACAACAAAGATCCCTATAAGATTGATATAGCAATGGATAGCTCAAAAATTTGTGGTGAAAAACTCAAGAAATCTCTTTTTCAAAACACTCTTGAAAACTCTCCTTTTGATATGGAAGTATTTAGCTCCAAATAAGTGGAGATAAATACTTAGAAAGGTAGGAAAACTAGCTTGAAAACTCATTTCAAATCTTGTAGAAAACAACCTAAAAAACCTCAATTTATACGCCTTAAAAATAAAGCAGTTGGGGTCCAACTCAGCAGGATTCCCTGCTCTCGGTCGATCGGCCGGTCGACCGCCAACGGTCAGATTTCTGATCATTGTACCACCGGTCGACCGAGGCCTGGATACAGAGAGCAGAAGCTCTTTGTCGATCGACCGCCCGGTCGACCGGGGCCAGATCCAGAGAGCAGAGCTTTCTTGCAGTCAACTGGGTCGGTCGAATGGCCCACCAGCCAAAGTGGCTGTGCACGTTTGTGCACATCAGTCGACCAGACCGTCAACCGACTTCTGTCTCGGTCGACCGGCCGGTAGACCGGAAGAAGGCCAGGTCCAACATCTTCATAGATTAAAACTTGGTCTTTTTACCTTCAATAAAATCCCATAAATTCTTATAAATTCTACAAAAATAAGTTCATTAATATACTTTGATATACAAACATGTTTGAGTAAAAATCAAAGCATGTTACAAATATTTTGATCAATTTTGTAATATAGAATTTTGGCTTAAACAAAAATCTGTATTTTTCAAAATTGATTTTTTTCAAAACTCCTCCAAATACAAAACAAGATATTTTAAACCCTTTTGAAGCTTTGTGTGTACGATATGATCCACTACACATATATGATGAAATATCTATGTTTTTGACAATAAGCTCCAAATAAGTTTTGATAAACACATGTATATTTTGAAGCTTAAAAAATAAACCGTATTTTCCAAAACACAAACTCTTTTATAAAAACACATATAAATCTGTGTGTGTGTGTAAATGAACTTGAGCAATCCACCAACTAATCTATCCTTTACATTTTATCTACAAAAAATCTCGACACTTACAAACATGACACAAGTCTTCTCTTTGAAAGTCTTCTTCTTCTTCTTCTTGACTTAGTCCAAACCTTAATCCAATGAGCTAGACTCCTCTTGAGTACTTGATGCGATTTTGACGCGCGAGCTCTTAAATCAACATGTGCTAGCTCCAAAACTTGACTTTAAATCTTTTGTTGAAGCCAAACACCAACTTAGATCTTGATCTAATATCAAAGACTAGTTAAGCACAAGATCATTAGTACTATAATTACATTAGTTAATCTCATCAAAACTAGAGTGATGGGCCTTCGGGTCAACAATCTCTCCCTTTTTGATGATGACAAAACTCATGGAGTTATATATGCATGGATTAAACATAAGCTTCATAGAAGCTCCCCCTTAACTCATGCATACCAATAAATAATAAGATATTCAATGAAGTGCATAAGACTAAACAAATATATATGCATAAATAAGGAGACGAACATGCATAAATCAAAAATCCTTTCCCCCTTTTTTGTCAATAAAACAAGAAAATGAAATAATAAACATGCATATATAAATCATCAAATTTTTCTCCCCCTTTTTGTCAATAAACATGCATATATAAAACATGCATAAATAAATCAATACCTCTCCCCCTTTTTGTGAAATCATCAACAAAGGGCGGAAACAAATCAAACAATAAGGATATATATATATATATTATATATATATATATATATATTATATATATATTATATATATATATATATATGAGAAAAATGTATATCAGCCTGCAGCTGAGAGAACTCTGTCAGCCTGCGGTGACGTGGCTCAAGATTTGTCACGCCACTAACTTGCGGCCCGCTTATAGGAAGAAGTTAAATTACTAGATACCCCTTATGAAAAGCTACTCTGTCGGTAAAAGACAGTGGATATGTATAGTTTATTATATTTTTATATTTTATGACGTTATTCAATTTTTGTGACAATTATCTTTTATAACTGCGGCCAAACTGCCAACATTTTTTTATTAATCGCAGTTTACGTATTATTTTATATTTTTTGTTCTTCATTTCTGACTGTTGTCTGATCCTCCTATGAACTATTAAATTGGTTTTTACATATAGTATGCGATCATGGACTGCGACTATGGTCGCACTACCGCGTCTATGGTCGCAGTACTTAACGAGAGTGATAGTATAATCGTAGTTTACGTATTTATTTTATATTTTTTGTTCTTCATTTCTGACTGTTGTCTGATCCTCCTATGAACTATTAAATTGGTTTTTACATATAGTATGCGATCATGGACCGCGACTATGGTCGCACTACCGCGACTATGGTCGCAGTACTTAACGAGAGTGATAGTATACTCGCAGTTTACGTATTATTTTATATTTTTTGTTCTTCATTTCTGACTGTTGTCTGATCCTCCTATGAACTATTAATTGGTTTTTACATATAGTATGCGATCATGGACTGCGACTATGGTCGCACTACCGCGTCTATGGTCGCAGTACTTAACGAGGGTGATAGTATAATCGCAGTTTACGTATTATTTTATATTTTTTGTTCTTCATTTCTGACTGTTGTCTGATCCTCCTATGAACTATTAAATTGGTTTTTACATATAGTATGCGATCATGGACTGCGACTATGGTCGCACTACCGCGTCTATGGTCACAGTACTTAATGAGAGTGATAGTATAATCGCAGTTTACGTATTATTTTATTTTTTTTTTCTTTATTTCTGACTATTGTCTGATCCTCCTATGAACTATTAAATTGGTTTTTACATATAGTATGCGATCATGGACCGCGACTATGGTCGCAGTACCCTCGACTGCATTTTTCTTGATGAATTTTTTTTGCTAAGTTAAATGTAATAACGGTGAATAAGTACTGATTCTATAGTCGCAGTTTACGTATGTTTTTATATGTTTTGCTCATAAAGTATGAATTATTTTTTACTTATTGCATGCGTAGTAGCACTGCAACTATGGTCGCAGTGTTTAAGAACAGCTGTCGCAGTTTGATATGTAATTAAAAGAGCTTATAAGTTAATATAGTGAGAAAGAGACCTTACAAAAAAACAGAATTAAAAGCTTTTAAAGAAGACAAAATAAGGTTGAATATCAGAAGATCAGGAAATCCTAATCCTCGTCATTATCACCAGCATAAGCAGATTCGTCGTCTTCATTCTTCTGCTCTTCCTGTTCATAACTTATTTCCTCATCATCTTCCTGTTTTTGAGGTTTTTTTTGTTTCACCGATAAACTCCCAGAATGGATCGTCTCTATCAAGCTCTTCGTCTGACCCGTTGCGAGAAAGCGAGCCTACAGCATCAGAGGACATGCTTTCATCAAGCATGTCTCCGTCAAGTGGCAGAGGAACAATGTCTTCTTCACTAACCCACATGAAATCTTCATTATCCTCATGAATAGGAGGATCAATTAATACATTATTTGATGTAGTGAGATAGTCAAAAGGAGTGCAGTCCAGACTGGTATCAGATTCACTAGAATATCCTGAAGAAAAGGACCGGTGGGGGAACGATTGAAGTTGAAATCCAAGTGTTCAGAGGAAGAAGATGGGGAAGACATGATTCAAGAATGAATTATTTTTTGGAAGTTTTTGAAATCAAATTGAAAAGGAAGAGCAAAAATATAGTTTTCAGGTATGAGATAATATATTAGTTACAAGCATTATATAAAGGTCAATATTATGGAAGAACATGAATAGTAATAATAATTGTTACAGGTGAGGGTTGAGTATGGTAGGAAGTGGTAAAAAAAATTAAATATTTAATTGAAGATTTATTGCGGGAGAATCCGAAGAGTTTCTTTTTGCCAGAGGTTTAATACTTGAAGTACAAATTAACTTTTATAGAATTGTTTGCCTATATCTTTAGATTACGTATGGTGCAGATCTTTCCTTTATCGATATTAACATTATTGCATCTCTTTTTTCTAGACTGTTGTTGTATCATGATAGAAAGAATATTAATTACTTTCATTTAATACATAAGGCATGCGAAAGAAGATTGCGACTTTGGTCGCGGTACTGAAGGAGGTCGCATTGCTGTACGATAGAATGCGACTAGGGTCGCAGACGTTATATAAAAAAGTTTTGTTATACTATGACTGCGACTAGTGACTGCTACTGTGTCGCAGTTGTCATATAAAATTGAAAGTTATATTGTATTAAGTCTGCGACCATGACATGTTTTTTAAATTTTCAATACTTCTGCTTATTTTACATTATGTTGATCCAAATTTTTTTTAATTATATTTTTCGATGTAGTAAAATTACGAATTTTATAACTGTAGATATATTCAACTGAAATTTTGTTTGTTGATGACTTTATTCCAGTTTAGAATTAAAAAGGGGTATTTTTGTCAATTTGTTTCACGATTGTTTAGGCGGGATCTTTTTTGATTTTTTTGGCGCCTACACTTTGTGGCCGATATGTGGCATATATTCAGCCACGTCCCGCCGGCTGAGAAACTCTCTCAGCCTGCCGGCTGAGGTACAGTAACCCCTATATATATATATATATATATATATATATATATATATATATATATATATATATATATATATATATATATGCGATATACATTCATGAAGAAGAGAGACGTGAAGTTAGCTCACCCTACATACATGCATTATATGAAGGAGGGATGACAAAACCCTAACTCACATAAAGCATAATACACAATATAAGTGGAGATGTTAAGCTCCCCTTACATATGTGTACCACATAAGAAGAGATGTCAAGCTCCTCAATATAAGAATCACTCAACATGAATCTATATATAGAAGAGATGTTAAGCTCCTCTTGCATATAGGCAATTCATATCAAAAATTTTGAAATCGTTTTAAAACAAAATTTGAAATCTTTTAAGTCAACAAAACAAATTTTGAGATACCACTTGTAATAAGCAAAATTTTAAGATACCAATAAAAGTAAAACATTTTGTATTTTTAATACTAATTGAAATATATTGTAATGTAATACCAAATATACCAAATAAAATGTCGATTGAAACACCAATTGAAACAATGCACAAGCTTATAAAGATACCAATTTATTTTTAATTTTAAGTCAAGCTTAGCATAAATATACTTTGTGCTTTAAACATATAATGGATATTGTAAATCAAGCACAATCAAAACATATATATGTATGAAAAAGAAAATACCAATTGAAATTGATATTATTTGAGATTTTGAAACATCCATATATAGAAAACAAATATGAGTATACAAAAATAGAATTTCATGAAAAACATGTGTATAACTCATACCTATCTACCCTATTAATGCATAAGTTATAAAGATTTTCAATAAGGCTCACAAGGCATGGTCGCCCATCCATCCGCCCTTCTAGGGTAGAGGTTTTCAAATATGATTTGAAAATATTTGTATTTTGAAAACACTACCAAATGTAGAATAAATAATTAATTTAAAGTAATTTTTGAAAAACTAGTTAAAAAATCCTTCAAAACATAAAACCAAATCATATGTATCTCATGAAACATACCAAATACTCAAGGATTGACACTTGAAATCTATAAAGCTCAAAAATTCACATGAAAATAATGTCATAAGTAAACAAATAAAGTGTGAGTGCACAAGAATCATGTAAATAGTATTTTCATGAAAATGATCAATAAAGCTCAAAAAAAACATGAATATCTTTTTATCAAACAAATATGAAAATCATAAAATCAACCTTCAAGGTACATGTATGTTCTATCCAAAACTAAAAATATACATGCATGTCCTAAACACAAAAGAGTCTACAATAGAATTTGCATGAAGGCAAGAGACTCAAGGGTATACGTATATATCTATTAGTTGTAGACAAGAATAACATATACATGAAGCAAAACATGCATAACAAATAGGGAAAATAAGTGTAAATAAAATAATCATCAAAACTAGGTTATACATGTACATGTAATGAGTACAAATGGACAATGAAACATAAATTTATAAAAATTCAATGTGACTCATTAGTTGTACAAGTATATACACAAGTTTTAATGAAGATTTACATCTAAACAAGTATTCACCTCATGAAATTCAAAACATGATTATTTTAACACAAACCAAAAACATGCTAAAAATCATCAAATGAAAAAGCATATAAACTAAAATAGGAGTTTAGAGATAGTTACCAAGCCAAATGCACTATTATCTAAGTCTCCAAAACATGGTGGTCCTCCCACCAAACTTCCTTGATAGTGATGCATTAATTTGGTGTGTCCATCTAGCTCTTGCATCCACCACTAAGGCGCCGACCCTCTCACGTCATGTGAGAGCCCACACCTACATCAAACACAAGAAGTGGAGATTTTTGTACCCATTTTTTTTGGTCCACAGGGGTTAGCATTATTCGGAACCCAAACATTTTTATTAGCAAAATTGATATGATTTATCTTATTAAAACAAAACTTTGCTAAATGGCCTTTGCGGCCGCAATGTGTACATTTATACACTCTAGTATGCACATGAGAATGAGTATTGATCATGATGTGCAAAGTGTGCATATGTATGCCGTGGGTGATGTGCATGAACATATGGAGCTTGTTTCTTTTGAAACAAGGTTTCTAATCTATTATGATTAAATGCACAATTGCCCAAAGTTGAGCTCAAATAATTTATTCTATTTTTCAAAAATTGAATCTCATTTTTATCAATGGTAGCATGAAGAGCATGGTAAGTACGAGAATCAACAATCCTTTTTTTAGAAGTATTTTCTTTTTCTTTTGAAACAATTTTTCTTTTCAAAGAGTTATTTTCTTCCAAAGCAATTTCTTTTTCTTTTTCCACCAAGTTGATTTTATTTTTCAAAGAATTATTTCCTTCACAAAGATCATATAATTTAGAAAATAAGGAAATATTCTCCTTTTTTAAAGATTTATTTTCTTTAGAAATGCTTTTCAATTTATTTTGAAAAGAATCTTTTTCTTTGAAATGGACTCATATTTATTTGTCAATCTTTTATGGTCCTTTTTAAGCAAATCATATTTTTCAAGAAGTTGTTGACAAAATGAAGTAAGATCATCATATGACATGTCAACATCCTCATCAAGTTCGGATTCAGAATTTACTTCAAGGGGGTTTTCCCTTTGGACCATGTACAAAAGTTGGAAGCCTCACTTCCATCATCCGAGTCACTCCCCGCATAATATTGCTTTTGTTCACCAAGAGAGACTTAAGTGTTCCATACTACAAAAGCCGAATCAAAGTTAAAAACCCTATATAAATAATCATCATTTAGGGTTGACTTTAAGGCATGGATGGCTTTTGCATTAGCCTCTAGATGTTTGCCGTTTAAACAATATGAATTTTTAATAGTGACAAAATAAACATGAATACCAAGTGCTTTGAGGTACATTGACATCTTAACCTTCCAAGTTTGGATGTTAAGATATCAACATGGGAGGTGACATGAAATCTATGTGTGTGTATGAATATTGTGATTAGCTATGAATGAGGATCTTTAACTTTAGGTTGTTAGACCCAAATCAAGAGCACCAGCTCTGATACCTATTGAAATCACCTAGAGGGGGTGAATAGGTGACTAGCTAATCTAATGATGAATTAATGTGGAATTAAAAACTATTTATGCAAGCTAAAAACTATTAAGCTAAACACACCAAGTATAACATAAGAGTGTAGCCGAATTTTCAGAGAAGGTCTCTTGACTATCTCCTCAAGATTTCTCTAGATAAGAGTTGAGGTGCTGCTATGGCTCTCTTGGTTGAATACAAGTGTGAGCAAACAATCCCCAAGCATATATCAATTTAAGTACAAGTATATCAAGCAAGTAATGAATATGAATAATAGCATGCAAGATATAAACACAAGTGAGAGATAGAGAGAGAGCAATCGCAAACACGGGAGATTTGTTTCGAGATTCGAGCACCCTTGCTCTACGTTCCAGCCTTCAACACTATGAAGGATTTCCACTAAAATCGATCCCACCGGATCACTCGGTGCCGCAACACCTATAATGAGTTCACACTAGAACTCTTTGGACTCACTAATCCCTCTCTTATTCTCGCAAGAACTACACACGCAAGTACACTAGCTTGCAGAGGCCGTACCTCTACACTGACGCCCACAAGAACTTGAAATAACACGAACCCGCAAGTTTGCCTCTTCAAATACAAAGATGAACACTTTGGTGATCTCAACACTTTGATCACCTAAACTCTCTCACAACAAAGATCCCTATAGAATTGATATAGAAATGGATAGCTCAAGTATGTGTGACAAAAACTTGGATAGAATTTGTAGTGAAAAACTCAAGAAATCTCTTTTCAAAACACTCTTGAAAAACTCTCCTTTTGATATGGAAGTATTTGGTTCTAAAACAAGTGGAGATAAACACTTAGAAAGGTAGGAAAAACTAGTTTGAAAATCCACTTCAAATCTTATAGAAAACAGTCCAAAAAAGCCCCAATTTATAGGCCTAAAAATATAACCGTTGGGGTCCAACTCAGCAGGATTCCCTACTGTCGGTCGACCGGCCGGTCGATCGCCAACGGTCGGATTTCTAACAGTTGTGCCATCGGTCGACTGAGATCTGGATACAGAGAGTAGAAGCTCAACCGCCCGGTCGACCGAGGCCAGATCCAGAGAGCAAAGCACATCGGTCGACCGACCGGTGGACCAGAAGAAGGCCAGGTCCAACATCTTCAGGGATTAAAATTTGGTCTTTTACCTTCAATAAAATGCCATAAATTCTCATAAATTCTACAAAAATAAGTTCATTAATATACTTTGATATACAAACATGCTTGAGTAAAAATCAAACATGTTACAAACATTTTGAACTATTTTATAATATAGAAATTTTGGCTTAAACAAAAATCTGTATTTTTCAAAATTGATTTTTCGAAAACTTCTCCAAAAATAAAAACAAGATATTTTAAACCCTTTTGAAGCTTATTGTGTATGGATATGATCCACTACACATATATGATGAAATATCTATGTTTTTGATAATAAGCTCCAAAATAAGTTTTGATAAAACACATGTATATTTTGAAGCTTAAAAAACAAACCGGTATTTTTTAAAGCACAAACTCTTTTACGAAAATACATATAAATCTTGTGTGTGAGTGTATATGAACTTGAGCAATCCACCAACTAATTTATCCTTTACATTTTATCTACAAATAAAATCTTGACACTTACAAACATGACACAAGTCTTATTGGAAGTTTTCTCTTTGAAAATCTTCTTTTCCTTCTTGACTTGGTCCAAACCTTGATCAATGAGCTAGACTCCTCTTAAGTACTTAATGCGATTTTGATGTGCGAGCTCTTGAACCAACATGTGCTAACTCCAAAACTTGCTTTAAATATTTTGTTGAAGTTAAACACCAACTAAGATCTTGATATAATATCTGAGACTAGTTAAACACAGGATCATTTGTACTATAACTATATGAGTTAATCATCATCAAATTAGAGTGATGTGCCTTTGAGCTAATAGTCCAAACTAAAGAATTAATGTTCACACACTTTTCCCATCAATGAAGTGTGATCAGAAGATATTGGAAATTCAATTTCACGGTGTACTGGTACAGGATTCAATGTTGACTCCAGAATAGAGAAAAATCTGGTAAAGATACCAGAGTCATTATTGAATCAAAAAGTGAAATGGAATCACCAACTTGAGGTTCAGAATCACTTTCAAGCTCAAGTTCAATTTTGAGAAAAGGATAACTTGCCAAAATGTCAAGTTGGTTTTCAAAATTTGGGCAAGTTCAAATGGATGTAATGAAATTGTATCTCGATTTTCATTCACGGAAGGAATGTGAATGGGTGAAATGATCGATTCAAGTTCAGGAATTATGGAATCAAAACTGGCTCAAGAACGTTACTTAGTTTATGTAACACTACAGGAGTCGATATTGATTCAAGGATTGGACTCGAATCGCTAAATTGAAGCTCGGGTCTCATTCATCTTTAAGTTCAATTTCAGGAATTGGATGACTTGTTAAACTATTAAGAATTTAATGTTGATCAAGTTTAAGTTGGTATAATGAAATTGAAGTAGTATTTCCAAAATGACATGATTCTTGAGTCATATGAACATCTGAGGGACATGGGAACTTATTCATATTTTGTATTATGCGCTCGGTCTCTTGCACGAATTTCATAATTTTTTCCCACAATGATTTTTCTTTGATTGGTTTTGGAAAAGAACTATATGAATTTTGAAAATTTTATGGACAGGATGAGGCGATCATGTTTTCAAATTATTTTTGGGCCTCTATCGCTTCTTCCAAAGTCCTTTGCAACTATGATTTTTCTTCAATTGGTGGTTCAAGAAAAGAGGATATGAAGAAGAATCGGGGAATGAATATTGTGAAAATTATGGACAATGTGGTTGACAATTTGACTCTAGGGAGGTGAATCCCCATTGACTCTGTGAAAAGTTGAAATTATTTTGAAAATTATGGTCATAAGATTGGGGATATGGCCGTATTGAGTCGAATAATCCCATCCGGCCTATATGATTGGTTCATGTTGCACATATCCGGGTTGAAGTTATCTGAATCAAATGAGGTCGGGTGAAATATGGATTCATATTAGGATTGAAAAAATTGTTATTGTTGAAATCTGTTTCACAATTTACAAAAAAGAAAGAAACAAACAACAAATAAAGAAAAAGAAAAAGAAAAAGAAAACAAGCCTATGCTAGGGTTGACTTAGACTTAGAAGACTCCTAACTAGTTACGCTGTCCACGGGGATATATTTTAGAATCTGACCCGAGTTAATCGGCTAGGTAAGGCAAGATCAGTGGGAGGTATCCGTGCTGGAGCAACGGGCCTAATTATTTCAAACCGCTGTTCTTCGAGGTTTCGCCTCTCAATCCCCAACCTTAGACACCGATTTAACAAGAGTCAACTTCTAATAACTTCCCCTTAGGTTAATCTCTTAAATGAGTCTGAGGTGTCCCTAGGAGCCAACGTCTAGCAAGTTTTATTTAGACTTTGGTTGTTTGGGTGGGGAGGTGATTTTTGGGCTAAGGGAGGGTAATGACCTCCCCACCTTATGTTGTATTGGTTTTTGCCCTTAAGTTCAATCGTGCAAGTATGCAATATAGATAAGAATGACCCACGTATTTGTCCTAACTATATGCAATGCAATATATACACCGCCGTCAAGATCACAACAACAGAAGAATAGAATACAGTATATTGGAATTGAAAGTGACACGTGCCTAGATGTAAATGTCTAAACTGTTTTAAAACATCTAATTATCGTATTTAATTCTTAAAATTATTACAGTGCAATGGTAATATAAACAAAAACTAGCAGCAGAATATAAGAATATATAAGAATTTATCCAACCACACAAGAGAAAGTGTGGACTTCTGCAATGGTAAAGAATTTGACTTGCACACCAAAAAAAAGAAGAAAATTAACAAAAACGTGAAATCAAACCGTTTCCATCCTCGTCAACGGCGCCAAAATTTGATCGGGGGAAATCACGCACAAAAAGTATATGTTTTGAAATCGATATTTAAAGTATGTGTGCTTTGGCTTCCTCGATACTTCCGTTATAGCATAGAGGCTAAAACGAGTCGAATCCACAGGGACGAGAGGCGATAGAAGCTTGCACGGTATGTTCACGTGCGTGTTAAAAGTTCTTCAATGTTTTAAAGAATCAAAAGAAAAGAAAACAAAGAATGATCAATGTTTTAAAGAATCAAAAGAAAAGAAAACAAAGAATAATCAATGTTTTAAAGAATCAAAAGAAAAGAAAAAAAGAATGAATAGAAAGTACGGTGAAAACAAAAAAGTGAGAAACATAGAAAAGAATATATTTGTAGTTTTTGTAGTATTTCTAAAATAAAGTGAAAAAGAAAGAAAACTCATGGCTACTAACTATTAATGGCTCCACTAACAAGCTGACCTCTTAGTGATAGTCGCCCACATGTATCATTGGCCATCACTAGTCTTTACTTCAAGAGCATTTCAAAGCATGACCTATACGATAACTTTCACATCCAAACTCAACCAACAAGTTCAAGCTACACTTAAACCATCAAAATTAAATAAGAGTAAGTATGGAGTAAAGTAATGTTAGCTTGTTAGAGAGTTAGGATGTAGAGTGTTAGATCCATCATCATGAGCCGTCAATGGCTCTTGCAAGATCAAGGCCAAGTAGAGGCTATTAAATTTATGTGAATTATTAAATAAGAAGTTAGCAAGTTAGTGGTAGTAGTTAGTTGCCATGAGAGAAAATTAGCTAAACATGTAAAAGGAGTTAGAGAGAAAACAAAGAGGTAAAGAGAGAACCTTTCATAGCATGTCACCTTCTATTATAAGCACTCTTACTTTCCAACCATGTATCACTCTCTCTCCTATTACAAGATCTAAAAGAAATGAAAAATACAAAGAGGAGGAAGAAGAAGAACTAAACTAAACTAATCTAAATTACAACATAAAAAGAAACTACCCTACTCTCTGGATTTCTTCCTCTTCAGAACCCTAGGGGGTATTTATAGGTACCAGGAGAACGGGGCCAGGGGGACAACCTCTGGCCCAAAACGCTGCCACGGCCGCGCCCGTATGGCCGAGGCAACGAGGCCAGAGCCGCGTTTCCGCGGCTATACTGGCGCGGCACTGCGCCACCTGCTACGCGCTGTCGCTTTGGTCCTCTGTCGACTGCAGATCCTGGTTTCTGGTTTTGGGCCCTGGTTTTGACAGAATCACCCTCCTAGGTCAATAGCTATCTTTATAGGCCTTTAATCACCAATTAAATGGTGATTTTAGGTCTTCTTCTTCATTTACACACCATGAACCTAGAATCATAAAAGAAAACAATTATTAGCAGTATTTATGAATGCGAAGATATTATATGAAATATTCAATTTTAGAGACTAATCACACCCCCACTTATCTTTTGCTTGTCCCGAGCAAAACAAAAACTAAAGAAATTATTACACACTTTCGCAGGTGACGCGATTGCACTGAGCATGTACAACAAGCCGTTAAACCTCTAGGTTTCCCTTAGAGGAGGAGTTTTGTCTCCTGAGGGTTTTCAGCAGATTACACCCACAAATCTATAAACAAAGAAATCAAATGTTAGTATTTTAAAAACGCATTTTGAAATAGAGAAAAGTATTGAAGTATTTTTGGAAAATATATGTGATCCAAGGTCATAGATTAACCAGAAATTATTCTTCCTTAAACTAAGTTGAAATGCAAAATCTTGTTATAAATTAAATTTAAGAATTTAAAATTGAATCGATTATTTGATCTTTCATAAAACTCTTAGAAAAATATGCACTTTGTGAACTGTAAAGATTTTTGAGATATTGACTCAAACTTTCATGCCATTGATTTGTGTATATTTATTTATTATTTTTCTTTTTTCTTCCCTTAGTTTTCTTAGGCGTTCTTATTACCCGAGTAGTGAGCCTTTAGCGGTGACTCCCAAATCAGATAGTTTTAGGGCACCAGATGAGAAAACATTCCTCGGACTTAAGGACTCGAGTAAACAAGGCCACAAAACTAAAGGGAATTATTTTATTTTTATCCACCATTTTAGGCTTGAATAATCATGCTTCTTGGGGCATAATTATCCAACTTCAATAAGTGATTTTATCATCATTTTTTATATATATTTTTATAGCATTTTTATGGCATTTCAGTCTTTGTTTCGATCCCAAAAAATTATGTACGTGCATAAATCTAAGGCAAAAAATTCAAGATCAAATATCTTTCCAATCTTGCTTCCTTATCTTAAAATTTAAAAAAGATCCATTATTTTGACTTGGTTTAAAATTCATAATTTTAGGTCTTCCTAATTCCTAAGATAATCTTAATTTTTTAAAAAATAAATCAAAACTATTTCTCTTAATTCAAAAAGTTGTGTAAAAAGAAAAGAAAAGAGTTTCTATTAAAAATTTAAAAGTTTTCTAAAAAAAGTGTAAAAGAATGAAAATTTAAAATAACCGACGTTAGTAAACCCTCCCCCACACTTATCTCATGCATTGTCCTTAATGCATCGTGAATGTGTATATACATCAAACAAATGAGAGGGATAGAAAATTACCTCATGGTGGTGGCTCCAGTGGTGGTCTGACTGGGCCAAGCGTTGCTACGTAATCATGATGTCATGGATCTTGCAGAAACCCCCCAGTGACCACTCTAATATGACCCACTAAAAGAATGATTGAGTGAATGGTCTTGTTTAAAATTTATCCCCATTTAATTTTCAATTTTCAAAAGTAATTACTGAGTCATTTTCTTTATCATTCTTGTCCAACAATGAAGTGTGATTTTAGGAGATGATTGATTTGGACTCAAATGGAACAGGAATAAAAACCGATGCCGACTCGGAAATTTAACTCAGAGCAAGTCGAGATTCAAAAGGGAGAGTCGAAATTGGTTCAAAAATGGGGTCCATGAAATCACCAAAGGGGGTGAACAGGTGACTAGCTAATCTAATGATGAACTAATGTGGAATTAAAAACTATTTATGCAAACTAAAAACTATTAAGCTAGACACACCATGTATAACACAAGAGTGTAGCCGAATTCCGGGTGAAAGGCTCTGGACTATCTCCTCAAGATTTCTTTAGATAAGAGTTGAGGTGCCGCTATGGCTCTCTTGATTGTATACAAGTGTGAGCAAACAATCCCCAAGCATATATCAATTTAAGCACAAGTATATCAAAAAAGTAATGAATATGAACAATAAGAGCATGCAAGATATGAAAACAAGTGAGAGATAGAGAGCAATCGCAAATACGGGAGATTTGTTTCGAGGTTTGAGCACCCTTGCTCTACGTCCCCGCCTTCAACACTATGAAGGATTTCCACCAAAATCGATCCCACCGGATCACTCGGTGCCGCAACACCTACAATGAGTTCACACTAGAACTCCTTGGACTCACTGGTCCCTCTCTTGTTCGGTCGACCGGCCGGTCGACCACCAACGGTCGGATTTCTGATCGTTGTACCACCGTTTGACCGAGGCCTAGATACAGAGAGCAGAAGCTCTCTGCCGGTCGACCGCCCAGTCGACCGGGGCCAGATCCAGAGAGCAGAGCTATCTGGCGGTCTACCGGGTCGGTCGACCGGCCCACCAGCCAAAGTGGCTGTGCACATTAGTCGACCAGACCGGTAGACCGACTTCTGTCTCGGTCGACCGATCGATCGACCGGAAGAAGGCCAGGTCCAACATCTTCATAGATTAAACTTGTCTTTTTACCTCCAATAAAATCTCATAAATTCTCATAAATTCTACAAAAATAAGTTCATTAATATACTTTGATATACAAACATTTTTGAGTAAAAATCAAATATGTTACAAATATTTTGAACTATTTTTGTAATATAGAAATTTTGGCTTAAACAAAAATCTGTATTTTTTAAAATCGATTTTTTCAAAACTTCTCAAAATACAAAACAAGATATTTTAAACCCTTTTGAAGCTTAGTGTGTATGGATATGATCCACTACACATATATGATGAAATATCTATGTTTTTGACAATAAGCTCTGAAATAAGTTTTGATAAAACACATGTATATTTTGAAGCTTAAAAAACAAACCGGTATTTTTCAAAACACAAACTCTTTTATGAAAACATATATAAATCTAGTGTGTGTGTGTGTGTGTATATGAACTTGAGCAATCCTCCAACTAATCTATCCTTTACATTTTATCTACAAAAATAATCTTGACACTTATAAACATGACACAAGTCTTCTTGGAAATATTCTCTTTGAAAATCTTCTTCTCCTTCTTGACTTGGTCCAAACCTTGATCCAATGACGTAGACTCTTCTTGAGTACTTGATGCAATTTTGATGCACAAGCTCTTGAATCAACATGTGCTTGCTCCAAAACTTGACTTTAAATCCTTTGTTGAAGCTAAACACCAACTAAGATCTTGATCTAATATCTAAGACCAGTTAAACACAAGATCATTAGTACTATAACTATATGAGTTAATCATCATCAAAACTAGAGTGATGGGCCTTCGGGCCAACAATCTCTCCCTTTTTGATGATGACAAAACTCATGGAGTTATATATACATTGATTAAAGATAAGCTTTATAGAAGCTCCCCCTTAACTCATGCATACCAATAACAATAAGATATTCAATGAAGTGCATAAGACTAAACAAATATATATGCATAAATAAGGAGACGAACATGCATAAATCAAAATCCTTTTCCCTGTTTTGTCAAGAAAATAAGAAAATGAATATAAACATGCATATATAAATCATCAAATATTTCTCCACCTTTTTGTCAATAAACATGCATATATAAATCAATACTTCTCCCCCTTTTGGTCAAATCACCAATAAAGGGGTGAAAACAAATCAAACAATAAGGATGTGTGTGTGTGTGTGTGTGTGTGTGTGTGTGTGTGTGTGTGTGTGTGTGTGTGTGTGTGTGTGATATACATTCATGAAGAAGAGAGACGTGAAATTAGCTCCCCCTACATACATGCATTTACATGAAGAAGGGATGACAAAATCCTAACTCACATAAAGCTAATATATAATGTATAAGTGAAGATGTTAAGCTCTCCTTACATACGTGTACCACATATAGAAGAGATGTCAAGCTCCTCAATATAAGATACACTCAACTGAATCTATATATAGAAGAGATGTTAAGCTCCCCTTGCATATAGGCAATTCATATCAAAAATTTTGAAATCGTTTTAAAACATAATTTGAAATCTTTTAAGTCAAAAACAAATTTTGAGATACCACTTGTAAATAAGCAAAATTTTAAGATACTAATAAAAGTAAAACATTTTGTATTTTTGATACCAATTGAAATATATTGTAATGTAATACCATAAAATGTCAATTGAAACACCAATTGAAAACAATGCACAAGCTTATAAAGATACCAATTTATTTTTAATTTTAAGTCAAGCTTAGCATAAATATAATTTATGCTTTAAATATGTAATGGATATTATAAATCAAGCACAATCAAAACATATATATTTATGAAAAAGAAAATACCAATTGAAATTGATATTATTTGAAATTTTGAAACATACATATATAAAAACAAATATGAGTATACAAAAATAGAATTCCATGAAGAACATGTGTATAACTCTTACCTATCCACCCTATTCATGCATAAGTTAAAAAATTTTCAATAAGGGTCACAAGGCATGGTCGCCCATCCATCCGCCCTTCTAGGGTATAGGTTTTAATAAATATGATTTAAAAATATTTGTATTTTGAAAACACTACCAAATGTAGAATAAATAACTAGTTTAAAGTAATTTTTGAAAAACTAGTTAAAGATCCTTCAAACATGAAACCAAATCATATGTATATCATGAAACATACCAAATACTTAAGGGTTGACACTTGAAATCTATAAAGCTCTAAAATTCTCATAAAACAATGTCACGAGTAAACAAATGAAGTGTGAGTGCACAAGAATCATGTAAATAGCATTTTCATGAAAATGATCAATAAAGCTTAAAACAAACATGAATATCTTTTTATCAAATAAATATGAAAATCATAAAATTAACCTTCAAGGTACATGTATGTTCTATCCAAAACTAAAAATATACATACATGTCCTAAATACAAAAGAATCTATAATAGAATTTGCATGAAGGCAAGAGACTCAAGGGTATACATATATATCTATTAGTTTTAGACTAGAGTAACATATACATGAAGCAAAACATGCATAACAAATAGGAAAAACAAGTGTAAATGAAATAATCATCAAAATTAGGTTATAGATGTACATGTAATGAGTACAAATGGGCAATGAAGCATAATTTTAAAAATTCAATGTGGCTCATTAGTTGTACAAGTATATACACAAGTTTTAATGAGGATTTACATCTAAATAAGTATTCACCCCATGAAATTCAAAACATGATTATTTTAACACAAACCAAAAACATGCTAAAAATCATCAAATGTAAAAGCATATAAACTAAAATAGGAGTTTAGAGATAGTTACCAAACCAAATGAACTATTCTCTAAGTCTCCAAAACATGGTGGTCTTCCCACCAATCTTCCTTGATAGTGATGCATTAATTTGGTGTGTCCATCTAGCTCTTGCATCTATCACCAAGGCACTAACCCTCTCACGTCATGTGAGGGCCCACACCTACATCAAACACAAGAGGTGGGGATTTTTGTACCCATTTTTTTGGGTCCACGGGGGTAGCATTATTTGGAACCCAAACATTTTTATTAGCAAAATTGATATGATTTGTCTTATCAAAACAAACTTTGCTAAATGGCCTTTGCGGCCGCAATGTGTATATTTGTACACTCTAGTATGCACATGAGAATGAGTGTTGATCATGATGTGTAAAGTGTGCATATGTATGTCGTGGGTGATGTGCATGAACATATAGAGCTTGTTTCTTTTGAACAAGGTTTCCAATCTATTATGATTAAATGCACAATTGCTCAGAGTTGAGCTCAATAATTTATTCTATTTTTCAAAAATTGAATCTTATTTTTATCAATGGTAGCATGAAGAGCATGGCAAGTACGTGAATCAACAATCCTTTTTTTTGAAATATTTTCTTTTTCTTTTGAAATATTTTTCTTTTCAAAGAGTTGTTTTCTTCCAAAGCAATTTCTTTTTCTTTTCCATCAAGTTGATTTTATTTTTCAAAGAATTATTTTCTTCACAAAATCATTTAATTTAGAAATAAGGAAACATTCTACTTTTTCAAAGATTTAATTTCAAGGAATTGGATGACTTGTCAACTATCAAGAATTTGTTGTTGGTCAAGTTCAAGTTGGTATGATGAGATTGAAGCAGGATTTCTAAAATGATATGATTCTTGAGTCATATGAACATCTGAGAGACATCGGAACTTATTCATATTTTGTATTATGCGCTCGGTCTCTTGCACGAATTTCATAATTTTTTCCTACAATGATTTTTCTTTGATTGGTTTTGGAAAAGAACTATATGAATTTTGAAAATTTTATGGACATGATGAGGCGATCATGTTTTCAAATTGTTTTTGGGCCTCTATCGCTTCTTTCAAAGTCCTTTGCAACGATGATTCTTCTTCAATTAGTAGTTCAGGAAAAGGAGGATATGAAGAAGAATCGGGAATGAATATTGTGAAAATTGTGGACAATGTGGTTGACAATTTAACTCTGGGGAGGTGAATCCCCATTGACTCTGTGAAGAGTTAAAATTATTTTGAAAATTATTGTCATAAGATTGGGGGTATGAGTCATATTGAGTCGAATAATCCTATTCGGCCTATATGATTGGTTCATGTTGTACATATCCGGGTTGAAGTTTTCCGAATCAAATAAGGTCGGGTGAAATATGGATTCATATTAGGACTGAAAAAATTGTTGTTGTTGAAATCCATTTCATAATTTTACAAAAAAGAAACAACAAACAAACAAATAAAGAAAAAGAAAAGAAAACAAGCCTATGCTAGGGTTGACTTAGACCTAAACGACTCCTAACTGGTTAGGCTGTCCACGGGGGATATATATTGTTAGAATATGAACCGAGTTAATCGACCAGGTAGGGGCAAGATCAGTGGAGGTATCCGTGCAGGAGCAATGGGCCTAATTATTTTAAACCGCTGTTCTTTGAGGTTTCGTCTCTCAATCCCCAACCTTAGACACCGATTTGACAAGAGTCAACTTCTAACAACTTTCCCCTTAGGTCAATCTCTTAAATGAGTCTGAGATGTCCCTAGAGGCCACGACTAGCAAGTTTTATATAGGATTGGGTTGTGTGAGTGGGGAGGTGATTTTTGGGCTAAGGGAGGGTAATGACCTTCCCACTTTATGTTGTATTGGGTTTTGCCCTTAAGTTCAATTCGTGCAAGTGTGCAATATAGATAAGAATGAACACACGAGGAGAATAAATCACCCACATATATGTCCTAACTATATACAATCAATATGTACACTTCCGTCAAGATCACAACAATACAAGAATAGAATACAGTATATTGGAATTGAAAGTGCACGTGCCGAGATGCAAATGTCTAAACTGTTTTAAAACATCCAATTATCGTATTTAGTTCTTAAAATTATTACAGTGCACAGGTAATATGAATAAAAACTAGTAGCAGAATATAAGAATATACAAGAATTTTTTCAACCACACAAGAGAAAGTGTGAACTTCTACAATGCTAAAGAATTTGACCTGCACACTAAAAACAAAAAAGAAAAGTTAACAAAAACGTGAAATCAAACCGTTCCCATCCCCAGCAACGGGGCCAAAATTTGATCGGGGAAAACCGTGCTAAAAAAGTATATGTTTTGAAATCAATATTTAAAGTGTGTGTGCTTTGGCTTCCTTGATACTTCTGTTATAGCATAGAGGCTAAAACGAGTCGAATCCATAGGGACAAGAGGCGATAGAAGCTTACACGGTATGTTCACGTGTGTTTAAAAGTTCTTCAATGTTTTAAAAAATCAAAAGAAAAGAAAACAAAGAATGATCAATGTTTTAAAGAATCAAAAGAAAAGGAAACAAAGAATGATCAATGTTTTAAAGAATCAAAAGAAAAGAAAACAGAATGAATAGAAAGTACGGTGAAACAAATAAGTGGGAAACATATAAAAGAATATATTTTTTGATTTTTGTAGTATTTCTAAAATAAAGTGAAAAAGAAAGAAAACTCATGGCCACTAACTACTAATGGCTCCACTAACATGCTAACCTTTTTGTGATAGTTGCCTCACATGTTTCATTGGCCATCACTAGTCCTTGATTCAAGAGCATTTCAAAGCATGATCCATACGATAACTTTCACATTCAAACTCAACAAAACAAGTTCAAGCTACACTTAAATCATTAAAACTAAATAAGAGTAAGTATGGAGTAAAGTAATGTTAGCTTGTTAGAGAGTTAGGATGTTAGAGTGTTAGATCCATCATCATGAGCCATCAATGGCTCTTGCAAGAACAAGGTCAAGTAAGACTATTAGATTCATGTGGATTATCAAGTAAGAAGTTAGCAAGTTAGTAATTAGTAGTTAGTTGCCATGAGAGAAAATTAGCTAAACATGTAAAAGGAGTTAGAGAGAAACAAAGAGAGGCAAAGGGAGACATAACTTGTCACCTTCTATTACAAGCACTCTTACTTTTCAATTATGTATCACTCTCTCTCCTATTACAAGATCTAAAAGAAATGAAAAATGCAAAGAGGGGGAAGAAGAAGAACTAAACTAAACTAACCTAAACTACAACATGAAAAGAAATTACCCTACTCTCTGGATTTCTTTCTCTTCTGAACCCCAGGGGGTATTTATAGGCACCATGAGAACGGGGGCCGGGGGACAAACTTTGGCCCAAAACGTTGCCGCAGCCGCGGCTGTACTGGCGCGGCGCGCGCAGCGCCGCCGCTGTGCGCTGTCGCGTCGGTTCCCTATCGACTGCAGGTCCTTGTTTCTGGTTTTGGGCCCCTGGTTTTGATAGAATCCCCCTCCTAGGTCAATGACTATCTTTATAGGACTTTAATCACCAATTAAATTATGATTTTGGGTCTTCTTCTTCATTTCCATACCATGGACCTAGAATCACAAAAGAAGATAATTATTAGTAGTATTTATTATAAAATGAATGTGAAGATGTGATATGAAATATGCAATTTTAGAGACTATCACTTCCTCGATACTTCCGTTATAGCATATAGGCTATACGGGTCGAATCCACATGGGCGGAGGTGATAGAGCATTAACAGTTTGTGTTCACGTTGGCTGTTAACAAGTTCTTCTTTGTTTAAGAAAGAGAAAAGAAAAAGAAAAGAAAAAGAGTTGAAAATTAAAGTGGTAGGAGAAGAAGGCGATAAAAATGGTGAAAGAAAGAAATGATATCGGTGGTTGAATAAAACAAGAAATAGAAGCGAAGGTGAAAATGTTGTGAAGTGATTTAGAAAGTGGACTTAAAATAACAAGAGATGAAACTTGTGGTGAACGTAGAAGATGATGAAAATGACGATAAGAAAATGATAAAGTGATTTGGAAATAATTTGAAAACAATGTAAAAAGGGAAGAAAACTCATCATGACTACTAACTACTCAGTACTTCACTAATGATGCTAACCTCTTAGTGATAGTTGTTTCATATGGATCCTTGGCCATCACTAATTCTTAGCTTCAAGAGACGTTACAAAGCATGACACATAAGATTGTTCTCCACATCAAAGTTGCATTACAAGCAAGCAAACATAAATATTTGATCATAAAAACCTGTTAGAGGCAAGCATGGAATAAGAGAGTTAGACGCAAGTTAGCAAGTTAGATATTAGAACCCATCATCACAAGCCATCAATGGCTCTTGCAAGAGCAAGATCTTATAGAGGCTATTAGAGTCATTTGGATTATCAAGTAAGTGGCCATATGATTAGTGGTTATTTGTTAGATTGCCATGAGAGAAAGTACTAAGAGCCATGTTAGAGTTTAGAGAAGAAATCAGGGAAGGAAAGGAGGAAGCTTTTGTAGGTTGTCACTCTCTATTACAACAACTCTCTATTTCTCTCCTGAATCACTCTCAGCCCTAATACATGATCTAAAAAGAGAGAAAAATACAAAGAAGGAGAAGAAAAATTGCACTATAACTAATGGAGAGAAACCCTAGCCTATTGCTCTCTCTCGAGTTTCTAACTCATACATGTTCTATTTATAGGAAGTGGAGAGTTCTGCATAATGGGACGAAGCCACACAGTAAGAATCAGGGCCATTGGCCCTGACTTTGCCACGCATCCACGACAAAAGCCTCGTTGCGCGGCTTGATCAGGGCCAATAGCCTTGATCTTTTGGCTGTTGATGCGTCTCGCTTAGAGAGGCTTCTTTATATGCACTTTTTTGGGTATTTGGATCCTTATTTCTCAGGTACATCCTTCAATTCAGAATCTAATATATATTTTTAGAAGCTCTCTTACTTGATCTCTAAGAAATGTGGATTAATTACCTGATAGATTTAGTTAAGTTCTTATTACCACTTTACCCTTAGACTCTTGTTTATCTGCATAAAGGACCAAAATATGGGTAAGAAACAATATTTTATTCATAACCGTGTAGGGAAATAAGATATGAAATGCAGAATTGCAGACCAATCAATCAGTCAATATCCATGCTATCTGGATTACTGGGATATTACGGTGACAGTAAAGATAACAGTAACCGCGAATAGTAACAATGTGAACAGTATAACCGTATAAACAGTAAAATAGTAGAACAATACCATCAATACAATCTGACAATACTTTCCCAGTATTTCCCAGTAACATGAATACATACACTAATAATAGTCATGTACTAACACTGAACTATGTCGTCTCATTCAGATCTAATCAACATCTTATCTATCTATACTAAGGATATATCAGTGATTGATCTATCAACTCATTATCTCAATACAATTATTGTGTAAGTCAAATATTGAATCCTTCATCAAAGTAATCCGATACAGGAAGTCACAAGCTCAATAGACCAATAATACAGTTTCATCTTTCTATTAATCTATTTTAGTCCTCCATATTTATCAGAAAATAATGAAATAAATCTCCATTCTACATCTAACCAATCCCACTTCAATCGAACTTAATGACCGTCCAAAAATCACAGTAAACTAACTGTATAAGTGTATGTTTCACTAGCTTTGGCCAAATCAATCTACACCTATTCCTCAACCCAAAGTCAAGTCTACCACAGTCGAGTCCACTGATAGATCCAAGTCCATGTTCTAATATGCTAATAAAGTCATCTTCTATTTAATCAATTCAATTGGATAATATCCAATTGAATTTTCATTTGAACTATCACCAATAAAGAAAATCAAGTCTGGTAAATATCTCAGGTAAAGTCCACACATCCAAAGACCAAGGCAATGAATCCACTATATATTAAACATCAATGATATATCAAATTCAACATCACCAAAATACTCTACTCTCCCACAATATAGTAATCTGTGACTACTACACTACTCTACTGTATATCTGTAAAATGCACTAGTCTGCTCCCAATCTTAAGCTAAATTCTATTCCAATAAAAGTCACTGATTAATCCAAGTATGAATAGATTCAATAAATCCAATATATTAGAAATTGATATAGAGAAACACCCACTACTCAATAGCAAAAGGTTGAGTCCACATATATATTAAATATAAATGGTATGTCTAATCCATTCTCCATCCTCAAGTCAAACTTCACTCTAATATAATCCACTTGCGGGCCTTAGCATAAAAGATCTGATATATCAATGAAGCAACAGTCTTTTTAGTCAATCCTTATCTAGACTATTACTAAATAAGAAAAACAGGACTATCATACCTCTTACTTAGAATACTGGGAAAATGCGGCAACAGTGACGATAACTGACTAAACAATATATATAACAATATAATAATACCATGGTGTCACGAACTGCAATTGTCATGTGTGAACACAAGTGAACAGGAGAATAATTAAATGTAAAATGTAATTTAATGAAAACAAATAATACATACACTGATAACGGTAAATAACAATAATACAAAAGCAAACATTCACCTGAAATAACGTAGTTTTGGGTCTGAATTACCGTTGAGTCTGCATTGCACGAACTGGTCTGGATCTTCAGATCGTCTCGTGTGTCGGCTCTTCGAATCACCAACGTATCGGGTTACAGCTAACACGAATCTGAATTCTCCTGTTACTGAGTTCAGATTACACGAGTGAGTCCGAAACCCTGTAACACGCAACCGTATGCACGTAAAGAGAGGGGAAGACAGTCACACACACACATGCTTATACATATACACAGACGCACGTACACACACATACAACAACGACAACAACTAAGCCATTTGTCCCAAGTATTTGGGATAGGCTACATGAACCAAAAGAGAATTATGCCAGATTGGGCACACGAATCAGCTTTCTTCACTCATTCTTATAGAGTAATATGCCTTCATTAAGACCTTTAGCCTCTATATCTTGTCGTATCAACTCCATCCATGTTTTCTTCGATCTCCCCTGTGCTCTTTTAACTTGCCCTAATTTGATACGCTCTATAGTCTGGCGCATCTGTAGATCTACGTCAAGCATGATCAAACTATCGTAGGCGGTTTTCTCTCATCTTCTCTTCTTTAGGGGCTACGCCTATCTTAGTATGAAATATCCTCATTTCTCACCTTATCTCTCATCGTGTCACCACACATCCAACGAAGCATGCTCATCTCTGCTACACTCATCTTCTGAGCATGATATCTCTTTATAGCCTAACATTTTGCGCCATATAACAAAGCTGGCCTAATAGCAGTTCGAATAAACTTTTCATTCAGCCATAACAGAATGTTATGGTAGCATAAAACTTCTGTTTTGCTCCTCCATTTCAACCAGTCAGCTTGGATCTTATAGTTGACATCATTATTGATCTCCCCAACTTTTTGAATAATAGAACCCAAGTACTTAAATTAACTGATC
Source organism: Agave tequilana (assembly GCA_038442645.1). Classification (NCBI taxonomy): domain Eukaryota; kingdom Viridiplantae; phylum Streptophyta; class Magnoliopsida; order Asparagales; family Asparagaceae; genus Agave; species Agave tequilana. The sequence goes on from JAVJIF010022429.1 coordinate 54,923, forward strand.
CTCGATATTTCTTGTTTTTCTAGTGTCATAATACTATAATCTCAGATTCTCTGTATACTGAATTTGCACTCCATATACTCTTTTTTGGCCCTACTTAATCTAAAATCTCAGATTCTAGAGTTTGCCTCCATAGCCCAATTTGACATTTACCCCAGCTCTCGTCTCATCGACTCGGACAATATCATCAGCAAATAGGATACACCATGGTTTCTCATCCTAAATAGCTCGAGGAAACTTATCCACCACTATGACAAATAAGAATGAACTTAATGCAGATCCTTGATGCAATTCAATTGTGATAGAAAAATCATTTGTTATGCCTCCATAAGTTCTGACATTTGTCACTACTCCACCGTACATGCCCTTAATTATGTCAATATATTTGATAGGAACTCCCTTTTTGATCAATGTCCACCATAAAACTTTTCTTGGCACCTTATCATAAGCTTTTTCTAAATCAATAAAGGCCATATGTAAATTTCTCATCCTCTCTCAAAATCGCTCTATAAGTTGATGAAGCAAATGAATAACCTCTATCATTGATGGCCCCGGCATGAACCCAAACTGGTTCTCTGATACTATAACATTCTGCCTTAATCTGTATTCAATTACCCTTTCCAAAGCTTCATGGTGTGACACATGAGTTTTATTTCATGGTAGTTTGAACAACTCTGGATATCACCCTTATTCTTATAGAGAGGTATTAGGTACTCTTCATCTACTCATTTCACATCTTTTTAGTTAGCCAGATCTTGTTTAAGAGGTTTGTCAGCCATCTCATGCCCATCTCTCCTAGGCATCTTCATACCTCAATAGAAATTTCATCTGGGCAAAAAGCTTTCCTTGACTTCATCCTCTTCAAGGCCTCTTTAACTTCAGATTCGCTAATTCTGCATATATAATCATATCCTGGTACTGAATGGCAATGTGTAACGCCCCGATCCCAAGGATACGGAGACGTTATGGCGACGTACGTACGCGAGGTGAAAACAACCTCACGCGTACGTTAAGCCTCAGTACAGGGAATCACCTCCATAGACATAATGGTTCCAGCAGGAAATAAGTACAAGAATACCTGCAGAAAGAGGTCAGCGATCATAACAGATATGAAAAATAGGGACAAATAAGATAACGGAAATAACTTACTAAGACACCTAGGAATGGTCCCGATGAGGAATCTCTGATGTGACTCCAAGGTACTCTCGGATACTACGGTACGCGGATCTCCAAGCTGGGCACGCAAACCCAGGGTCGTCAGAAAGCGACCTAGTTCATACTGGAGCCCGCACTCCAGTCGAACCCATCCGGACATGGCCTACGGGTACCATTATCCAAAAGAGAGAGTAACCAAATAACAAGTGTTCCCGCGTCACTATTATGTATACTGGTTTTATTATGTTAATTGGAAACTCATGAGTTCTTATCGGTTCGTGGGTGTGTATCCCGTGCATACCCGGGACAACGGCCTTAAACAGACCCCTGGCTGCTGAGATCAGGGCCAGCCCGCTAAGGCTGTAACATGTACGAGAACTCCATGAGCTAATCACAATAACGGGAAACGGGAGCTCATGAGTAATAACAGACGGTAGCCAGCACTACCCCGTCCCCTGCAGTGGGACAAACAATGGATCCAAACATCCACCCGATATGATCTAGTCAACCGTCAAGTCTCCCCCATACCCAAGTTATCTTTTTGATCTGATATGTCAAGTACAAAGTAACAAGAATAAATACAGTACATGATACGGGTAACATGATAACTGGACCTGAGCTCTGTTGATAGCGTAGAACAATATAACGGGAATCAGGAACAATATAACATGCACAAGATAACATGAACAATATATCGAGAAACGGGAACAATAGATGTGGGATTCCCACATATCGCATATCAACCGCTCGCATGTCCAGTATCAGGAATATCCATATCCGTAACAGGAAACAATCGTATAACATGAATATGGGAACATGGAACAATACTACATGTAGCATATGACGGGTATCCAACAATATCAATAACGGGAATCAATCATATAACATGAATACAGTAACATGGAACAATAATACATGTAGCATGAACGGGGATCCATATGACAAGAATAGAGACACCCTACATGCATGTGTAACAGTGATATGATGAGAATCCATGTAACGATGATAACACTAATATAACATGCGGTAGTCCGTGCGTGGTATATCCGTGCATCAGTGGAGCATATACCGTGTAATATGTCTGTGATAGTAAGTGGAAGAACAGTAATCAGTGTAGCCTATCATACAATGTCCTATGACCTGACAGTATCCATACGCCGTATTGCGTACCGATACGGTGATACGTACACCGGGGAGCAGGGTGTTACACAATGTAACCCAAATCTTAGTAAAATTACCATTGAACAATCTGTCAAAATACTCTCTCCATCTTTCTTTGATTTATTCATCTCAAACTAAAAGCTTCTGATCCTAATCTTTGACACACCTCATTGTACATAAATCTCTAGTCTTTCTCTCTCTTATTTGAGCAATTCTATATGTATCCTTTTCAACCTCTTTGGTATTCAACTTCTCATACACTTCTTTATACATTTTAACTCTTACATTCTGAATAACTTTCTTAGCCTCCTTCTTGGCTAATTTATACCTCTTAAAACTCACTTCATGATAATTTTTCTACAAATATCTGTAAGAGTCTCGTTTGATCTTAGTTGCAGCTTTACCTCTTCATTCCACCATGATGTATCCTTTACTTGGTGGAGCACCACCCCGTGACTTACTAAGAACATTTTTAACTACTCTTCTAATGCAGCTAGCAATTTTGTTTCATATTGTATTAGGGTCATCTTGAGCCTTCCAATCAACTTCATGTACTTCTCGATCTACAAAGACTTCTTGATTACCTTCTTTTAGCCGTCACCACTTAATCTTAGGATCTGACTTACATTTAATCTTTCTAAATTTCCTTCTAATCTTAACATTTAAAACTAAGAGTCTATGTTAGGTTATTACACTCTCACTTAGTATTACCTTACAATCAATGCAACTACCTCTATCTACTCTCCTAGTTAAAAAAAAAAATCTATTTGGCTCGCACTTGATCCACTTTTAGAAGTGATCAAGTGAGACTCTCTCTTCCTAAACCAAGTATTCGCTAAGATCAAGTCATAGGATAAAGTAAATTTAGAATTGAGTTACCTGGTTCATTTTTTCCCCAAAATCAAATCCTCCATATACACACACATGTACACACAAATACTCTACACATGCGCACTTGTACATACACATACACATACTCATATACACCACATACCATCACATGTACACATACCCACACACGCAACACATATACTCACATGGATACACAAACATACACATATACGTACAACACACATACTCAAACACAACACAGACACAGACACAGACACACACATGCATACACTTACAGCATACTCAAAACACATGCACTCAACATATAAATTACAGAGAGAGAAAGAGAAACACCTGAGAGAGAGTGCAGGAGCTCACGCACCAGGGGAGGGAGGCAAACGCGCGCGCGGTAGCACAATAACACTACAGAGCAAATGAAGGCTCGACGGTATTGGGCAGAGCCCACGACAAGAGATGGCTCTGATGGAGGACCTTGGAGGTGGAGAAGAGCACACATTGTGCGCAGGAAGGGGAAGTAGCATGGGTAGCTCCTCGGCGGCTTGTAGGGGCATGGAGGAGAGGACAATAGAGGAGACAGATGCTGCGTGTGGAGGCTTGGTGGAGGAGCACGCTGCTGCTGGTTGGCGCGCAACGGGCACGGTGGTAGAGGGTGGTTGCGTGGAGATCGAAGGCCGGTGATGGTGTTGGTTAGCGAATCTCGACGGAGAGATGAGAAGGAGGAGAAGGTGGGTATCAGCCATGGGGGTGACAGGAAGGATGGGTTGCGCCAGCTGTACGTGGGGGAGAGAAGAAGAGGGATTAGTAAATGTATTAAGGTTAGAGCTTAATGAGATGATTAAACAGTGGAGTATTGGGTTGTGGGTTAAGGAGCTTTGGGTTCTAGGGAAATGAAAAGAAATACATGGGGAAAATAAAATGGTAGAGGGCTAGATTGGATGGGCTAGGGGAAAATGTAAACATCAATAACAAAATGAAAATAACAATTTAAATACTATTAATTATTAATAATTTCCACTACTACTAATAACAAGTAGCATTAACAAAGCAATAGTAATTAATAATGTTAATAAGATATATATATATATATATATATATTATATATATATATATATATATATATAAAGTCAAATTAACATCAATATCTCTAAATAATTTGTATATTTTAATAAGAATAATAATAAGAAGCCAGAAATTAAGTTAATTAAAATAATTAGTAAAGCCAAATAAATATTTAAAAAATATCAATTAAGTATTATTAACTAGAGATATTACATTCTACCCACGTTACAAAAGTTTCGTCCTTGAAATTTTTGTAAAGCAGGGAATGATTAAAAAAATCAAAATCAATAGAGAAGATATTAAACTTCCACTTCACTTCTCTGTGGCATTATGGATCCACCACGCTTCCGCTATATTACTCTGACTTCTGCTACTAGCCTCAAAATTGGAGTGATCAATTTAAGAATGAAAATCAGAAAATAGAATCAGGATGGAAGATCTAGAATCAAGGAGAAAGTTCAAATCACTTGGTAATATCAGAATTGGTAAAAATATTAGAATCGGCAATGTCAGAAGATCCAAGAGATTGATTTTTCAAAGAAGAGACGATCGATTTTCAAGTGAACTCAATATCATTGTGTGAGTAATATATGTATATTGCAGTACAAATATAACTTATCTCAGGTCGCCGGGAAGAATTAGGTCCTTTTTGAATAAACCTGGGACCTGTGGGTTATGGACCCACCATGCTTCAGCTGCGCCAATAAGTAGCATTAACAATAATAGCAATAGTAATAAATAATGTTAATAAAAAAATTTATAAAATCAAATTAAAATATCTCTAAATAATTTGTATATTTAATAAAAAATAATAAGACAAGAAATCAAGTTAATTAATAATAATAAAATAATAAGTAAAGAAGATAAATATTTAAAAAACATATCAATTCAGTATTATTAACTAGAGATATTGCATAAGCTCTCTGTGAAGGGTTTGCCAGATTGTTAGCTGATGCAATCTTTGGTAGTGTCACCTCACCTCTGCTCTCGAATGATCAAATCAGGTGATATTTATGCTCAGTGGTCTTTCTTCTTGTATGCTCTTGGTTCCTTCGAGTTGGTAACCAAGCCACTATTGTCAAAATATATTGTAATAGTTGATTGTGTTGAAGGGATCACACTAAAATCTAATTTAAAGTTTCTGAGCTAAACTGCCCCCTTAGTTGCTTCCAAGGCAGCTACATACTCGGTCTCCATGGTAGAGTCAGCAATGCAAGATTGCTTTATACTCCTCTAACTTATGGCTCCACCTTCTAAGATAAACACGAATCTTGAGGTAGACTTTCTGGTCTGTGTACCCAAGTGGTATTAGACTCTCTGACTAGTATATCAATATATGGTCTCTAGTCCTTTTCAAATACTTAAGTATATGTTTTACCGTAGTCCAATATTCTCATTCTAGGTTAGACTGATATCTGCTGACCATGCCTACATCAAAGCAAATATCGGGTATAGTGTAAGCATAGCATCCTACCGCCGAAGTGTAAGGAACTGTCTTCATGCTCTCTATCTCTTCAGGTGTCTCTGGAACATTGATCCTTGGATAAAGTAATTCCATGTCTGAAAGGTAAGTAACCCTTCTTGAAATCTTGTGTGCTAAAATGGGCTAGAACTACATCGATATAGGTGACTTGTGATAAGCCTAACATTCTATTTCTGCAATCTCGAATGATTTGATCCCAAGGATGTAGCTGGCTTCTTAGTTGGACAACCATCCTTTAACGGATGACAATACCCCCACATCATTTCCAATGAGTAGAATATCATCAATATAAAGTAATAGGATACCACCATGCTTCTGTTACATTTCTTGTACACAGTTCATACGGACATTGATCAAAACCACAAGATTTTACAGCTTGATCAAAATGAATGTTCCAAGATCTGGATGCTTGCTTGAGTTCATAATTGGATCTCTAAGCTTACATACCAAGTGCTTTTTGCTTTTCTATGAATCCATTTGGTTTTATCATGTAAATGCACTCATCAAGATTCCCGTCAAGGCTGTCTTGACATCCATTTGCCAAATTTCGTAAGCGAAATGAGCCACAATGGATGAGAGAATCCGAATAGACTTCAACATAGATATTGATGAAAAAGTTTCCTCATAATCGATTCTCTCTTTCTGAGTTAACTCTTTGGCAACAAGCCTTGCTTTAAAAATTTTCACTTTGGCATTTACTGCTCTCTTTTTCTAATAGATCCACCTGCATTTGATGGGTTTTAACCCTTTGGGTGGTTCTATAAGATCTCAAGCCTGATTAGAGTACATGGTTTCCATATAAGATATCATAGATTTTTTTGTTAAAATTCTGCATCTTTATCTTGAATTGCCTTATTGTAGTTGCAGGGATCGATATCTTGTTCCTTAGGGATTTTGTCAAAAGGCTCTTCCAAGAACATGTACCTATCAAATTGTCGTATAACCCTCCCACTAAGACAATACACTCTATGTGACTGTGTATCAATCATAACATGTTGTGCAGGTTTTGAATCAGACTCTGACTCATCATCTGTATTAGCATCGACAATACTCCCACTATGACTAGGTAGTTAATTGTATACGTATATTGCATAATCCATTACTACATTCCCACGTCTTTTGTATGATAAACTCTGCAAATAACTTGCTTGATTTGTGCAGGTGCAATTTAATGGAGAATGAGAGGATAAACCCAAATATATTCCAGCAAAATCAGATTTATTTGGATTTATTATCTTAACTTGAGAAATCAATGAAGATAATCCCAGATTCAAAGTTTAGAGGAAATTCTATACATATACAAGGGGATGTCTAAACAAGAGAGATGTAGCACCCTAGGATCTAGCCCAACAGCTAGATCCTGGCGCGAAAACGTAGCCTAAGCCACATTTTTGCGGCTTGGTTGAGATAATTGGGGGAGCGTTTAGTCCCCCTATATGTATCTCTCTCCCCCTCCATATTTCTCCTATAAAACTGCAATCTCAGAAGGTAAACGAGCACCACTCCAGCAGAGAGTTAGGATAAGATTTTTTACTCTAGTTTAACATAGGTTTTTCTTTATATTTTTATGTAATTTTCTGTTTATTTGTAAACTTAGATTAAAGAAGAGAGTCATGAGAGAAGGAGCAGAATAATTGTATTGAGAGTGTCACCAATATAATCTTCTTCTTTTCTTTTATTGTTTTTCTATTTAATCGAAAGTTTACTTTTTGTTTTATTCTTCTACTTATTTCTTTTGGTATTGTTTACAATCTAAGTGAGTTATATAGCATTGGCACGCTTTGCCTTTGCGAGTGCCTTCAATTGCTTGTGACAATGGATTCCTCCTTTTCAAAGTTTGTACCATTTCATGCTTGTGTCTGAAGTCTTCATGATATAATATGGATAGGGACTGAATCCGATCTTATGGGTTATGTACTAATCACCTCCTAACGCAAGGTAAACCTTCACTAAAGATCAATATAAGTAATCAACCAAAAGAGGTAAGTAACTTTTCTTATTTTATTTCTTCTAATTTCTTAGTTATAAACACTCTAAAAAAATCAACTCTTTCTTTATTTCTTCCTCTTTTAACATAGTTTTTCTTTCAACTAAAACACCAACACCATCTTCTTCTTTTATCTTCTCCTCTTCTAACTTAACTTAGTTTTTTTCCTTTAAAAACTAAGAAGAAATGTTTTAACTGGTATTTAGTAAACTTAGAAAGATTACTGAAACGCTTTTATCGCAGTATCTCTATGTGGATCATGACCTGCATAGGCACTTGCTATAGCGGTAGTATTGACGAACCTTAGCACCATTTCTAAACTCTATTTTCCTGTGTAGATTTCGCCTCGATCAAATTTTCGCGCCATTGTCAGGGAGGGGCGGTAATTTTTTTTAGTTACTAACAGTTAATTTTTTTCTTTACTTTTGTGTGCACTGTTTTCCATTGATTTTGCAAAAGGAAAAACTTACAAAAAGGGTTCGAGGAGCTAAATTACAAGTAACACAAAAGATTACAAGTAGATCTCCTCTGAGATCTGGAGAAGTGTGCCGATAAGAGTCTGGTCAGCGCGCGACCACTTTGTCCCTTTGACGATGTGATCGATTGATTCCCTTCTCGCCTGGTTCGGGGAATTGGAGAACAGAAGGTTGGTAGAACCCTTTTGTTACTTCTCAAACTGCCTTCACTTGGGAATTCCTTCTCACCTGGTTCCGGAAATTCCTTGAGAGGAAGAAAGGTATTAGGGTATTAGCACCCTGATTAGAGAGGAATTCTTTGAATTCTCTGAATTCTTGAAAGCTAGAGAATAGATCTCTGTATAGCCGTCTCTCTGTGTGTCTCTTTGCCTGTGCGCGTCTGTTGCGTCTCCTTTTGTGTGTGTGTTCTCCTGTGTACCCCTGGTGGGCTATTTATAAGGAGAGCAGGGGTATAATTGTCCCTTGAAAATCTGAAAACAGATTGAGTTAATCTATTTAAATCTGGAAAGTAGCCTTGCTGCGAGGCTAGAATCAGCTTCTGCGAAGTTAGGAATAGCAGGTAGGTCGGTCTCCTGATCTGTTTTAATTCTTCCCATATAATTGGAAGATCTCCCCTGATCCTCTTGCTCGTTTTAGGAGAGTCAAGAGATTATGACAAATAACTGCCAAATTTGATCTTAGATTTGATCTTGATCCTGAATAGATTTGATCTCATCTGGAGATTTAATTGGTCAAAGGTTGGCCATAACAGACCCGCAGCAGAGCTACGGCGTCGAGTTCATAGCGGAGCTGGAAGAAGAACCTGGCGAAGTTAGAAAAAAGCTCTTCGGCGGAGCTGGATAATCATCTGTGGCGAAGCTACCGCACATCCTTCTGCGCGTTGCGTGTGGCTTCGAGCGAAGCTAACTCTCTGAGGAGTTAACTTGAGCACCTCAGGCGAAGCTGTAAGTTAGCTTCTTGATGGAGCTTTGAACGGCTCCAAGGCGAAGTTAGGCGATCTTAGCCTATCAGGCGAGGCTATCCCTTTGGGCTCATGTGATGCTAAGTATTGAGCTAACCTAGCATCTTTGACCTGCTGTGGTCTGTTCAAAGACAATCTGGGCTCACTGTCTGCTTCACTGGATCAGTAGAGTCCAAGTTGCTGATTTGTCCCTTGGAGATGGGTACAGAACTGGTCGTCAGCTTTTCTGTCACTTGTCTTTTGTAAATGTCAACAAGTTTAGACATTGTTCAGGCCAGTCAAGAATCTTGTCTTTTTGAAAGTGTCAACAAGACCCCCTTCAAAGTTTTCGAAAGTCTGCAATGGAATGGTTCAGACTTCGAAATACTTTGAATTGCTTTGATCAGTGGTATGTGAAGTACGAACGTCACCATAGTGGTTGAGTTCAGCTTTTCTTTTAATCCTGCTTTGGGAAATTCGTCGAAGAATTATGTAGATTCGCGACTCTGGGTAGCTCCGCGTCTGGGTAGCTCCGTGTCTGAGCCTCCCGGTGTAGACTCGCTTCAAATTGATCTTGGAACGCCGTTCCTTTCCCGAGGCCAACAGCCTAATTACGAGAAGGATTATTTCTTTCCTAAAGTTGAAATAACTTCTCTTGCATTAACGAGGGAGATCATTCCTTCCTTGAGCATTTTCGAGGGAGACTATTCCCTTTCTCAAGGCCCAGTAAATGCCTTAAATTCGCTCGCGCTTCTATGCTTGAAGTAGCAGCGGTGCGCTCAGGCCATGAGGCCTATAAATAGGACACTTGAGGTCCTCTGCAGAGAAGCAGTCTATTCATGACTTCTCTTGGTTGTATCTAGAGAGATATACTCAGATTTCTGAAACAGTGGGGGTGCCCACTTTGGTCATTAACCGGCCAAGAACTGGTGAGTCTCGGTCATCCAGAGACTTTACCAATGAACTAATGACTTTAGAGAGTTTATCTCCCTTAACTTAGCTTTACCAGCTGCCTCAGGGATTGATTTTCTATGTTCTTCATTTTGTACTTGACTGATCTGCAGAGAGTGGCTTAAGCTTTGTTCCTAGCTTCCCGGTGAAGCTATCATTTTTGCTTGATCAGAGAAAGATTGTTGCATGCTTGCCTGTTAAGTTCGCCACATAGGCAAGGATTAAGACTTAGCCTCTTCAAAGTTGAGCCAGTCTTGCCATACAGTTAGAGTCACGACTGCGTCCCTCTGAATCAGTATGGCTTAGCTGTATAGGTGAGGCTGGGACTTGGCTTTTGCTGAGCTAACCCATCATCACTGTGCAAGCGAGGCTATCTTCTGCTTAATTGAAATCCATCCTTAAATTGCAACTGATTCGGATATGAATTGCTTCGCCCCATAGAATTTGACTTTGCATTTCACTTTTACAGCTTCTCCTTTGACTTACTGCTAACTTGTTTCAGTTTGCATTGCAGTGAGCTATGTTCGCCAGTCTTTTGACTTGATGAAAGAGACCAGAAAGTTGCCTTTTACTTTTCTAATTGAAACTTTAAATCCATACCAGGAGGAACAACTAGGGCAGCTGATGTGTGTTCCCAGAAGAGGTTGGCAGTCGCTTATCTGAGATGATCTACTTCGAAGTGGGGCTGGTAGTCGCTTATCCGAGATGATCCACTTCGGGAAAGCGGATGTCACCTGTAAGGTCTCGGATCCTTCCTTTGCCGATTTTCATTAAAGAAGATCTAGCCTTCTGGTGGCAACCGGTCCTTTGCCAATTTTCATCAAAGAAGATCCAGCTTCTTGAGGCAAAATTTGCCATTATGCGAAGGATTACGGCCTTGTGTAGGAGGAAGGCCTTTCGTGTTTAGTTGGTTTGGCTTGAAAGTAGATAGGACCACTTGTATGCCTTTGGAGCAATGATTCGGTTGTACGAAAGATAACCTTGATGTAGCGTCAATGTATCTTCCCTTTTGAATCAATAAAAGTTTACTTTCTACTTATCTGCTTTGTTTCTCCTTCTTTTTGATTCGAAGACACCTGAAGCGTACCAACTTAGGCAAGTCTTTTCTCTAGGAGGAATTAGGAGCTCTCAGCGGAGCTAAACTTCCGGCGAAGTTGGAGACCGATTTCTAAATAAGTCAGGAACCAGTTTCTGGCGAAGTTAGCATGGAATTTTCGCGAAGCTAGAGATGTGCTTTTAGCGGAGCTAAAGCATGTTTCTCAGCGAATTTATTCAAGTGTTGCTCTAAGTCAGCACTGAACTCACGGTGGAGTTAGCCCTTAGTGGGGCTGAAGCAGCTCTTCTCGGGAAGGCGCTTTAGGCGCCGTTTCAAATTAATTTGAAATGACTGCCTATGCTCCTTTCGAGGAGGCGTCATTTAGGCAATCATCAGCCTATAAAAGCCTGATCGGGTTGAAAGAGAAGGCATCACTTCTCTTTGGATTTTCAGAGCACTAAGGCCCTTTCTTCTTCTTTCTTCTTCATTTGAGAATCCAAGAACCTTTTCAGTTCTTCAATGGCTCCCAAGAGATGAGCGGGAAAAGAGGTCCCAGCCTCTACGACGGAGGGTCCCTCTCCTCCTCCGGTCATCGAACGACCGATCGCCGGTAAGGATTTTTCCCTTTTGATCAAAGATTTTCATTTCTCTCTTAAAGCCCATTTCAGGCTATCTTTCGATGAACCCAGAACGATCAATTATGATTTGGTGATTTTAGGGAGTTCAATTCCCTGAATTTCCCTTGATTTCTTGATTGGAAATCTCAGAACCGAAGAGTCTCTTCTTCAAGCTTCCAGGAGAAGCTATCCCTTAGGCGGTTCACATCCTGTTGAATGACAGGGTGCGAAGCTAGCCTTTGGAATGTAACTGAAAAGGACCTTAGTGCCCTTAAGATAATTTTTAGGCAGCAATACCCTTCTGACGAAGTTAGCCCCTAGGGCTTTGTCGCGTCATGTTGTCTGAGGTCAATTTTAGAGCGAAGCTAACACTTGGATATTTTCCCGCCTCCTGCCTTCGTGTGGAGTATGGAGTTAAGCTGCAGCTGCGAAGCTAAGTTTCAGGGCGAAGCTATCATTAGGCCAGCTTCGCTCGAAGAGCGAGGCTATGCCTTAACAAAAATTGCATTCTTATTTTATCCTTGTTGGCTGATGAACTAATCATAGTTTCTCCTTGTTCTTGCAGTGCACTATACTCCTGGTCCTCTGAACAGTCTCTTTGGCACAGCCAGGGGCTAGATGGCAACATCAGCCTGCAGTTTCAAGGGCAGGCTTCACTATTCAGCGAGCGAAGCTCTCCTGCTCGGGATACACTCCTCCATGCTGGGGATCAGCGCACCATGAGGAGCATTGGAACTACTGCTCCCCTTGAAGATTCTGACCGAAGAATCTATCGGAAGCCTGGTTTCATGTTTGGAGATGCAGCGCCAGATAATGATCACCAGCTGCTAGCAGGAGAGGGGCAGTGGATTTTCAAATTAGATGGTGAGAAGTTCTATCTCCCATCTAGCAAGCGGCATTTTCCCTTGTCCTTCTTTCAATGTGTGACGAGGGCTCGGAAGATGCAGTGGTAGGTGAGTCGGACTACTGAATCCGTTCACATAGGGAAGTTGATAATTCCCTCTCCTGGTTACACAAGGATGGGCCCTCCTTGCTGCATATTGGGTCTCCATCCTGGGAACGTACTTCCAGACATCCCAGTGGGAGAAAACCCTGTGGTGGTGTAGACTTTCGGGAATCAATTTTTTAAGGTTCGTGGCAACTATCCAGCCACTGATTTCAGGACTCCAGGATGGATTCACCCTCCCAAGGCATGGTGGAGGGACTTGACCCTATATGTCCTTGCTCATTTTGAGGAGGATCTGGAGAGGCTGGGACTTTATGAGGCCGTCAAGGCGACCTGTTATGGCATTCAGATGAGTGTAGGGAACTTCTATGCCATCTTTGAGTTATACTGTCCGGCCTTCTTCATCCCTGTTGGCGAATTGGGTATGGCTCTGCACGAGATGTGGGAAGTCTCTGCTCTGCCTTTGGGCTCTCACCAATACGAAGAATATTTTTCGTGCG
>JAVJIF010022430.1:0-81979 GCA_038442645.1 Agave tequilana
TGGATATGATCCACTATACATACATGATGAAATATCTATGTTTTTGACAATAAGCACTAAAAATGGTTTTGTTTAAAAACATGTATATATTAAACTCAAAAACCAAACCAGTATTTTCCAAAATGAAAAGTCTTTTATATTTTTTCAAAATAAAAATTTTTTTATGAAAACACAACTAAATCTTGTGTGTGTGATAATGTACTTGAGCAATCCACCAACTATTCTATCCTTTACATTTTATCTAAAAATAAAATCTTAACTAAAACAAACCAAGACTCAAGTCTTGATCTTGAAGGTCTTCACTTGAAGTCTTCTTCTCCTCTTGACTTGGTCCAAACTTGATCCAAAGAGGTAGACTTCTCTTGAGTACTTGAATCAAACCGTGCTAGCTCCAAAACTTGTCTTTAAATCCTTTGTTAAAGCTAAACACCAACTAAGATCTTGATCATAAATCTGGGACTAATTAAATACAAGATCATTAGTATTATAACTACATGAGTTGATCATCATCAAAACTAGAGTGATGGGCCTTTGGGCCAACAATCTCCCCCTTTTTAATGATGACAAAACTCATGGAGTTATATATGCATGGATTAAAGTAAAGCTTCAAAGAAGCTCCCCCCCTAACTCATGCATCACAATAAACAATAATATATGGCAATGAAGTACATAAACCTAAACAAACATGTATGCAAATATAAGGAGATAAACATGCCAATCAAGCATGAAACTCATCAAATATAAAACTCATCAAATTTTTTTCTCCTTTTTGCGAACAAAACAATATGCATAAACAAGAAATCTTTCTCCCCCTTTATGTATAATGCAAGGAAAACATGCATATATACTAAAATATTTCTCCCCCTTTTGTCAATCATCAACAAAGGGGTTAAAGTAAACACAAAACAATGTTCTCCCCCTCTTTGTTAGAAACAAAAATAATCAACAAAGGGGTGAACTCAAATCAATCAATAAAAGATATATGCGATATACATTCATGAAGAGGAAGACGCTAAGTTAACTTCCCTACATATATGCATTACATGAAGAAGGGATGACAAGCCCTAACTCACATAACGCATAATATGCAATGCATAAGAGGAGATGTGAAGCTCCCCCTACACACGTGTATCACATAAAGAAGAGTTATCAAGCTCCTCATATAAGATACACTCAACATGAATCTATATGTAGAAGAGATATTAAGCTCCCCTTACATATAGACAATATATATCAAAAACATTTTTTAAACAATTGTAATCAAAAACATTTTTAAGAACAAATTGTACCTAAACAATATCAAAATTGAAATTCTTCTTTTCAACAATCAAGATATCACAAGATATAGTTACCATATGAAATAGAAACATTTGTAATACCAAATTGAAATTGAAACATTTTTGTATTTTGATACCAATGAAAAAAATGGATACCAATTGAAGTTTATAGTATATTATGATATCAATTGAAAATAATGCTTAAGCTTATCAAAAATACCAATTAGATACCAACTGAAAGTCAAGATTTGTATCAAGCTTAGCATAAACATACTTTGTGCTTAAAACATGTAAATATCTTGTAAATCAAGCACAAATAAATCATATATATGTATGAAAAGAGAATACCAATAGAAATTGATATTATATGAAATGAAGCATACATATATAAAAAAAAAAATATGAGTATATACAAAAAAATATCAATTGAGATACCAATTGAAAATATGATGTGAAACAAATGTATAACTCATAATAAACCACCCTTTTTTATGCACAGACAAAAGATTTTCAATAAAACATGCAAGGCATGGTCGCCCAACCAACCGCCCTTTAGGGGTTGGTAGGGGTTTTCAAAAAGAGGTGTTTGAAAATATTTTTATAGTGAAAACACTACCAAATGAAGAATAGATAACTAGTCAAATTAATTTTTGAAAAACTAGTTTAAGATCCTTCAAAACATAAAATCAAAACATATGTCTATCATGAATCACACTAAATACATAAAGGTTGACACTCGAAATCTACAAGGCTTAAAAATAGTCATGAAACAGAGTCATGAATAAACAAATAATGGTGTGAGTGTACAAGAATCATGTAATTAGCATTTTCATGAAAATAGTCAATGAAGCTCAAAACAAACATGAATATCATTTTCATAAATCAAAAAAAAAATCATGAAAATTTATTTTTCATTTAAAACAAACTTTCAGGTATATGTATGATTTATCTAAAGCTAACAATATGCATACATATCCCAAACTTGCAAAGATTCCATAATATAAATTGCATGAAGGCAAATGACTCAAGGGGTATACATGTATATTTATTAGTTTTAAAAAAAAATTACATATACATGAAGTAAAACATGTAAATAGGCCAAACAAGTGTAAATGAGGAAATCATCAAAACTAGGCTATACATGTTCATATAGTGATTACAAATGAACAATGAAGTGCAAACGTATACGAATCAAATGTTGCTCACTACTTGTACACGTATAAACACAAGTTTTAATGGAATCTACATCTAACCATGTATTTACCACATGAAGCACAAAAACATGAACATGCTAAAGAAATCATCAAAGAAAAGCATGTAAATAAACCAGGAGTTTAGAGATAGTTACCAAAACATAAGAACTATACTCCAAATCTCCAAAACATGGTGGTCGTCCCAGCAAACCTCCTTGATAGCGGTGCAGCAATGTGTGTCCATTCAGTTCAAGTGCATCCACCATCAAGGCACCAATTCTCTCACATTTTGTGAGAGCCCACACCTACATCAATACAGAGGGTGGGGTTTTGGGTACCCATTTTCTTTTGGGTCCATGAGGGTTAGCATTGTAAGTAACCCAAACTTTCTTGTTAGCAAAATTTAAAGAATTTATTCTATCATAACAAATCTTGCTAAATGGCCTTTGCGGTCACAATGTGTACACTTGTACACTCTAGGATGCATATGTGTATGAGTGTGATCATGACGTGCAAAGTGTGCATATGCATGATGTGGGTGTTATGCATAAACATGGGGAACTTGTTTCTTTTGAGACAAGGATTCCAATCTTTTATGGTTAAATGCACAATTGCTCAAAGTTGAGCTCAAACAATCAATTCTATTTTTCAAAAATTTAACTTCATTTTTATCAATAGTTGTGGCATGAAAAGCATGATCAACAAACTTTTTCTTTTTAGAAACATTAACTTTTTCTTTTTCAACAATTTTTCTTTTTAAAGAAGTGTTTTCATGCAAAGCAACTTCCTTTTGTTTTTCCCACAAATAATTTTATTTTTCAAAGCATTATTTCCTTCACACAAATCATTCAATTTAGAAAGCAAGGAAATATTTTCAATTTTTAAATTTTCATTTTTTTTTGAAACATTTTCAAAATTTTCTTGTAAAGAATCTTTTTCATTTAACATGGCATCAAATTTGTTTTTCATTTTCTTATTATCCTTTTTAAGCAATTCATTTTTTCTAGGAGTTGTTGACAAAATGATTTAAGTTCATTATAGGACATATCAACATCTTCTTCTAGCTCGGATTTGGTAGTTACCTCAAGAGGGTTATCCCTTGGACCATGTAGCACACATTGGAAGCGTCACTTCCAACATCCGAGTCGCTCCCCGCATAATATTGTTCTTTTTCACCAAGGGAGATGATGGTGTTCCATACTACAAAAACCGAATCAAGATTAGCAACCCTAGATAAATAATCATCATTTAGGGTAGATCTTAAAGCATGTATGGCTTTTATATTAGACTCTAAATTTTTGCCATTTAAACAATATGAATCTTTTATAGTGTAAAATAAACATGAATGCCTAGGGCTTTGAGGTACAAAGACATCTTAACTTTCCAAGTTTGGATGTTAAGAATGTCAAAAGTGGGAGGTGACATGAAATCCATGGTGTGTGTGATTAGCTAAAAATGAGGATCTTTAACTCTAGGTTGTAAGACCCAAATTAAGAGCACGTGGCTCTGATACCAATTGTAATCACCTAGAGGGGGTGAATAGTGACTAGCTAATCTAATGGTCAATAATGCGGAATTAAAAACTATTTAATGCAAACTAAAGCTTCTTAGACTAAACACCAAGTATGACACAAGAATGTAGCCGGATTCCCCGTGAAGGGCTCTGGACTAACCCTCAAGATTCCTCTAAATAAGAGTTGAGGTGCCGCATTGGCTCTCTTGGTTGAATACTAGTGTTAGCAGACAATCCCCAAGCATATATCAATAAGGGCAAAAATATATATCAAGCATATAAAGATGAAAGCAATATAAGCATGCAAGATATAAACAAGTAAGAGATAGAGAGAAAGCAATCACAAACATAGGATATTTGTTTCGAGGTTCGAGCACACTTGCTCTACGTCCCCGTCTTCAACACTCGAAGGATTTCCACTAAAATTGATCCCACCGGATCACTCGGTGCCGCAACACCTACAAGGAGTTACCACTAGAACTCTTAGACTCTCTAGTCCCTCTCTTGTTCCTGAACACACCGCAAGCCCACAAGCTCGCCGAGGCCGCACCTGAAACACGAGTTCCCACTAGAACCCGAAACAATGCGAACACACACGTCCGCCTCCTCAAAGCAAAGATGAAGTCTTTGGTGATCACAACACTTTGATCACCTAAAAACAATCTCACAATAACACTCCTATAGGATGAATATATCAATGGATAGCTCAAGTGTTTGTGAGAAAAACAAGGATTGAAATTATGGTGTAAAACACAATAAATCACTTTTCAAAACACTCTTGATAAACTCTCTTTTGATTTGGAAATATAGCTCTAAAACAAGTGGATATAACCACTGAAATAGGTATGCAAGACTAGCCCAAAAACTCTTCCAAATCTTGTAGAAAACAGTCCATGATAGCCCCTTTAAATAGGCCATCAAAAACTGGCCGTTTGGGCCAAATCAGTAGCCCAGACGGCTGTCGGTCGACCCGCCCGGTCGACCGCCAACGATCAGAAATCTGACCGTTGGAACCTTGGTCGACCGGCCCGGTCGACCGTCGCCTGGAACAGAGAGCAGAGCTCTCTGCCGGTCGACCGTCCCGGTCGACCGGGGCTTTCCAGAGAGCAGAAGCTCTCTTAACGGTCGACCGGGTCGGTCGACCGGCCCTCTAGCCAAACCTGGCATGAACGTTTTGTGCACGTCGGTCGACCGACTCGGTCGACCGACTCCTGTCGCGGTCGACAGGCCCAGTTGACCGGCAGAAGCCAGAATAGGGAATATAAGTAATGAAAACTTGGCATTTTGACTCAAATAAAATCGCATTAAATCTCTAAAAATCTACAAAATAGTTTCAGTATTATACTTTGATTAACAAACATGTTTGAGTAAAATCAAGACATGTTACAAACATTTTGAACTATTTTTGTAACTTAGAAATTTAGGCTAAAAACAAAAACCGTATTTTTCCGAATTGGTTTTTCCAAGACTTTATTTTTCCAAAACTTCTCCAAATACAAAAACATGATATTTTAAACACTTTTAAAGCATAGAGTGTATGGATATGATCCACTGCACATACATGATGAAATATCTATGTTTTTGACTATAAGCACTAAAAATGATTTTGTTTAAAAACATGTATATATTAAACTCAAAAACCAAACCGGTATTTTCCAAAATGAAAAGTCTTTTATATTTTTTCCAAAATAAAAATTCTTTTATGAAAACACAACTAAATCTTGTGTGTGTGATAAATGTACTTGAGCAATCCACCAACTATTCTATCCTTTACATTTTATCAAAAATTAAAATCTTAACTAAAACAAACCAAGACTCAAGTCTTGATCTTGAAGGTCTTCATTTGAAGTCTTTTTTTCCTCTTGACTTGATCCAAACTTGATCCAAAGAGCTAGAATTCTCTTAAGTACTTGACGTGGTCTTGATGCATAGGCTCTTGAATCAATTCGTGCTAGCTCCAAAACTTGTCTTTAAATTCTTTGTTGAAGGTAAACACCAACTAAGATCTTCATCATAAATCTGATACTAATTAAACACAAGATCATTAGTACTATAACTACATGAGTTGATCATCATCAAAACTAGAGTGATGGGCCTTTGGGCCAACATAACTTTTCGATAAATATAATTTGCTCAAAAAGAAATTTCCAAAATTGGAGAAAGAAAATGAGGTTTTGCAAAATCAATTAAAAATGATTGATTGGGCTTGATCATACGCGTGCATTACATATTTTCATATCATATGTGTAACATTTTAGCATTTATATTTAAATAAAACTCTGCTATTAATGTATTTTCATATCTAGTGGCTTGCAGGATAATTAAGGAAGAAAAGATAGAGATTAACAGATTTATCCAATTAAATCCAAAGTTCAAAGAAAGGGATCGATTCAAATTTAGAAATTCTAAAGGCCATCTTATCTGAAGGCTAGGTATATCAGATAAGATAATATCATCCAAATTCAAGGAAAAAATAGATTTTTTGAAGACCCTAATAGTTTCGCTGAGAATAAAAGGATATTTTGTCAAATCCAAAATAGAAATTCAAAATCCAAAAGGATAAAAGGATAGAGGACACGTGGACGGATAACGCCCCCTTTGATCCTGGCCATACGGTCAGGATCTGGCCGTAAAAACACAAGCAAAGCCATATTTTCCTAGCCTGTTGATTGAGTCTGGAAGAGCGCCAGCTCCCCTATCTCCGTACTCTCTCCCTTATCCCGTTTTTCTCCTATAAATAGTTGTAACCTCAAAGGCAGAGGGGCATTACTCCAGAGAAAGCATTAGTTTAGCTTTTTCTTTTCTTCTTCAATATAATTTTTATTTTTTTTATAGCTTAGGTTAGAGAGCGTTACATGATTAAAAGAGACGAAGAGTTATTGTAGAGTGATACTATTGTAATTCTTTCTTAAGAGACTTATATTGAAGGTGACAATCAATGAAAGTTTCTCACTTTTCTTCATTGTGCTTGATCAAGTTGAAGCTCTAGTCTTCTTTATTCTTTTCTACTGCTTTACTTTATTTCAAAGTAATTCTTCAATATGATACAACAACAGAGGTAAGCACTATTTTTATTTTCTTTTTCAGTTCATTAGTTTAAAGTCACAATTCTCCTTTTTAGTTAGTCTTTCCTTTTCTTTTGTAAATAAAACAACACCACCACCACCATCTCTTCTTCTACCATCTCCTTCTTAACTTAACTTAACATGTTTTTTTTATAAAACTGAGAAAATATATATTAACTAGTTTTGGTAAATTAAAAAAAGAAACTTACCCAACGCTTCCATCGCTGTCCCTCCTTGTGGATCATGACCGTTAGCCCTAGGCTATATGGTAGAATTTAGAACCTAGCACTGTTCTAAAACTTAGTATTTTTCTATGCAGGTTGGGCTCGATCACAGGGCTCAATTTTTAGCTGTTGTGCTTTTAATCATAAGAGATTAAAATTCTTGTTTCAAAAGAAACAAGCTTCACACATTCATGCACATATGACATGACATGCACAAACACATCATACTCACAAGTATGTGCATGTGTATCATTATTCATATTGTGGCTGCAACGGCCGCCAAACTATGTTTTGTTTTGATAGAATAAATATTTCATGTAGGTTTGGGTTAGAAATGCTAACATCCAAGGACCCAAGAATATAAGGGTACTAAAGTCCACACCAATTGTATTTGATGTAGGTTTGAGCTCTCTTAAAATGTGAAAGAGTTTTGATGCCTTAGTGATAGATGCAAATTAGAGCTTGATAGATAAATCAATTTAGTAAATCACTATCAAGGAGTTTAGCTGAAAAGATCACCTTGGTTTGGAGAAATGAAGATTAGTTTTATCAGTATCGGTAACTATCTCTATCTTCCACTTTAGTTTAAATATGCTTTAATCTGTTACTTATAAGCATATGTTGTTTTATATTTTTATTATATATTTGAATGCAAAGTTTGTTAGAACTTGTGATATACTTGTATATCTTTTGAGATATACTTTTGATTTTGTGTCTAACACAATTAATATTCTTTGTGTACTCAATTTTAGTTTAGTTATATGTGTCTATCTTACTTTTGATGATTCTTGCATTTATATATGCAATTCTATAAAAAAATTTATTTTAAAATTGATATAGTTTTTGAATCAAATTCAAACTATTTTCTTTACATAGGAGTATTTTCAAATTACTTTCAACTATTTTCAGCTAACTATTTTTGAAAATATCTACTTTTAGTGGACGGTTTATTGGGTGATCATGCCTTTTATAACTATTCCTCTGATATGTGCATCTAGATTGGTGATAATAATGAGTTATACACATGGTTCACATGGTATTTAAATTTTTTTTACTCATTCACGTTTATCATACATGTATGCATTAAATTTCAATTGATTTTAATTTCAAGTGGTATTCAAGTGGTATTAATATTCATATGTATATATGAGTTGATTGATTGTGCATGTTCAACAATGCCCATACATGTTTCTTATAGCACAATTGTCATATGCTAAGCTTGATTTTATTTTAATGGGTATTTCATTTTAAATACACTTGTTTTGTTTTTACAAAGCTTATGCACTTGTTTTATTTGTGTTTCAAAAAGGGTGAAAATTTCTCTCAATTAGTGTTTTAAATTTCTATTGGTATCAGTTTTTAATTTCAATTAAAATAAATTATTTTTGATTTCAATTGGTATCAATGCTTTAAATCTCAATTGGTATCTATATTTAATTAATATATAAAAAAATTTCAATTGGTACCCGATCTCAATTAGTATCTAAAGTGTTTGAATGATGAAAAATTGATTTTCATAGTTTACATTTTAATTGGTATCACTTTCAATTAGTATCAATTATTGCAATTAGTATCTATGTTGTTTTTTTGTTAGTATGTATTTTCAAAAATATCCATGTTTAAATTATTTCAGTTGTTTTATATTCACAATTAGTTTAAAAAAATATATGTATCATTTTGATTTCATTTGACTTCAATTTCTACACATTTATATTTCATACAAACTTATTTTGATTTGTATTGTCTATATGCAAAGGGCTTAACATTCTTCTATACATAAATTTAAGATAAGTGTACTATATAAAAAGAGTTTGATCTCTTTTCTCTATATGGTACATGTGTGTAGTGGGAGATTAATATCTTCATCTATATATTGTATACTATGCTTATATGGTTTAGGATTTAGTCATCCCTTTTCCATGTATGCAAAGATGCAGGGGAAGTTAACATAACGTCTCTCCAGATCATGAATTTATATCGCATATAGCTTTATTTTATATTATTAATCCCTTTGTTGATGAAAAGACAAAAAAAAAAGAGAAATACAGAGTTTATAAATGCATGTGGTTTAGTATTTTTGCATATACGTGAGTTTTGATTTTGGTTTTTGATAAAAAAAGGGAAAGAAAATATTCGTATGTTAGTTTGATCTTTAGAGCTTTACTGAATATCTTATCGTTTTTGGTATGCATGAGTTAAGAGAAAGATTTTACAAAGCTTTTCTCTAATTCATGTATATATAACACCATGAGCTTTGTGATCATCAAAAAATGAGAGATTGTTGGCCCAAAGGCCCATCACTCTAGTTTTTATAATGATCAACTCATGTAGTTATAGTATTAATGATCTTGTGGTATTTTACTTTTAGGTTTAATCAAGATCATATTTTACTATTTAGCTTCAAGAAGAGATTCAAAGTCATGTTTTGAAGCTAACTAGTATTGATTCAAGAGCCCAAATAAAATGATCATATCAAATACTCAAGAAAAAGTCAGCTCAAAGGAATCACGTTTTATCGAGTTAAGATGAAGAAGAAGATCATTTCTAGAAGAATACTCTAGTTTTTAAGAAAATTTAGATTTTTATAATTTTATATTAGAATTGATTGATCAAACTTATACACACAATTTTGATATTAGTTTTCAAGAATAAAAGTTTTAATGTTAAGTTTGTGGTTTAAGCAAAATAATTTGAATTTTTGCTTAACTTGTTTTTGTGTTTTACACGAGTTTAGAGAAACTTGTTTTCAAGGTTTTAACCCTTTATGTAGACAGCTGAATAGAACTGTCAACAACCCTAATGACAGATGTGTTGACGAGCCTATATACAGAGCTATCGACATGATTTTATCGAAAGATTTTCTATTTTCTAGAGTTGACTACCGATAGCTCTCATCAGCTGCCGAAAGCTGATACTGTATTGTATTAGTCAGCTGTCAATAGGCTTATTAGGCTGTCAACAGGTTTGCTACGCAACGGCTAAAAATAGAGTCTTGAACTTTGGCTATCGACAACAGTTTGGCCTGCGACAACTGATTTCAATCGTTTACTGTTTATTCAAAACTAAATAAATTTCAAAGTTTTTCAAGTCTATTCTTCAAGTTTTTGAGTTTTGGAAAAAGTTTTTGAAAACAAGTTTTTTGGAAATTGATTTTTGCGCTACCATTCTTACATCTTCAGAGAAGTTTTCCCAAGTGTTTTCAAAAGAGCTTCAACTCTAAAATCTAAAGTTTCCTCAGAAGTTTGAGCCATCATCTCTATCTGCACTATAAGAGTTTTTTCTTGTAAGTGTTGGCCCAAGGTTACAATCACCCGGTTTAGTGTGTTTTGATGATTACAAAACATATGTAGTTATTTGTACTAATCATGTTTGTTGTTTAAGTGTGTTTCAGGGTTCCAATGATTCTAAGAGCTCTCTTCCTAAAGGAAGGTGGTTTTGACTCAAGTCACCTCATTTCGGGCTCAAGTATCAAGCTTTGCAAGATCACATATGGAGAAGCCCACTTGAAGACCTTGTAGTCAATTAGAACCAATGTAAGAAATAGTTTGTTAAAGTTTGAGGTTGTAGAATATTGGCTCTAGGACACACACACACATTTTTCCAAAAATACAGTTTTTAGTTTTAATGTTTTGTTTAAAGTTCATGCCTTGGTCTCTATACATGATTCAATGTTTACAAATTTTATATCTTATTTATATCATGTATTTCTATCTTTCCAGCATGATACTTAGTAAAATTTTCCTACAAAATTTATTCTGAAAATTTTCAAAGTCCAAAAATTTCCTCTCTATTTTCTGTTTCAGGCTGGACCGGCCGACCGCACCGGTCGACCGGATCCTGTGTCAGGACGTGCACGCTTGTGCACGTCCGACGGCCGACCGACCAGGCGATCGGCAGAAAACAGATTGCTCACTGTTTTTTTGTCGGTCGGCCGAACAGTTGACCGACCAAAAGTTCTGCTCTCTGTTTTTTGTCGGGCGGCCGACCGGTCGACCCGAGCCCAACGGCTATATGCCAGCAGGGCTGACGGCCGACCGGGCCGGTCGACCGCCAAGCCTGCCAGCTACCAACGGCTATTTCCTCTTTGGTGAAAATCTGAAATCTGTTTTTACACTATTTTTGTGGCAGACTTTTTCTGAGTATTGTGGATTATTTTGGGATCAAATAAGCTTAATTAAAATGTGTTTTAATCCCTTCTTCTCCCTATAAATAGAGGAGATAGGTCTCTTGCAAAAATACCAAGAAATACTCCTAGTTTTCAAGTTTTACAAAAGAAAAGAAAAGTTTTCAAAGCTCTCAATTTCTCTACATCATTCTTGGCTTTGTTTTCAGTTGTGTTTTCTAGCAAGATCAATTTACAACTGAGCTTTAGTTTTCTCAGTACACTTCTAGAGCCAAAATTCCAATCCTCATTCTATAAGGAGTTGTAAAAGAGAAGTGTTGTAAAGAGTTTATGATCTTTATTGTGATCACTTGGTTACTTGTTCTTTTGTTCCTCTTGTGGAGATACCTCTTTGGTAGAGGCTTGTAAGTGGTGGAGTTCGGTACTCCGGTCTTCGGTAGACCTTTGTAAAGTCCTCGGTGGATAGTGGAAACCCTTCACGGAGGTGAAGGCGGGGAGTAGAGCGGTGGCTCGAACCTCGAAACAAATACTTGTGTTTGCGATTGCCTTTTTGCTCTTGCTCTCTATTTCACTTTTCTTTCAATTGTTATCTTTTCTTCATTGTTTCTAGATTGTGATATTGCTTCCATTACTTGTGATATATCTTGTGTGCTCATCATCATTGCATATTATTCATTTCTTGTTATATTGTCGATCATAACTCATACAACAAGATTGCAATACGCACCTCCAACTCTTATATAGAGGAATCACGAGGAAGGAGTTCAGAGCCCTTCACCGGGTATACGGCTCTTAGTCTTGTTTTGAGTGATCGTTGCATCATTCATTCATAATTGTTTAAAAAGATTATTAGATTAGCATTTACACCTATTCACCCCCCTCTAGGTGTTTTTCAATTGGTATCAGAGCTTGTCTCTAGGCTCTTGGCTTAACAACCTTAGAGAGATCCTATATTTGCTAATCACTTCATTCATTATCACTTAGTAAACATGGCCGATGGAATTAAGACCCCCCAAAGTTTGATGGCCTTAACTTTCCCATATGGAAGGTTAAGATGACCGTTTTCTTGCAATCCCTAGGAAGCCGGGTTGCAAAGGCCGTGACCAAACCATTTAGTGCACCCACTGGTGATGAGTCCACTTGGTCCGAAATTGAGACCAAAGAATTTGATACTAACTCTAGAGCACACTATGCATTACTTCAAGCACTTAATGATGATGATATTGCTAGAGTAATACATTGTAAATCCGCATTTGAAATTTGGTCACATTTGCTTGTTACACATGAGGGGACCTCACAAGTGAAGAGGGCTAAGATAGACCTTCTTCGGTCCCAATATGAGAATTTTTCTATGAATGAAAATAAAACCATAGATGATATGGTTACTAGATTTACCAAGATTACTAATGGACTTTGTTCTCTAGGTGATGGTATTGACAACGACCAAAGAGTAAGGAAGATCATCCGGGCTCTTCCTCCTTCATGGGAAGTCAAAGCAACTACCTTGAAGGAACTCAACGACAAGGAGGAGATGGCGCTTATAGGTCTCATTGGGAACCTCAAGACCCATGAGATGGAAAGAAAAGCAAGAGAAGAAATGGCTCCCTACAAGAAGAAAGCTATTGCCTTCAAAAGTCAATCCTCATACTCCGACGAAGATGATGAAGAAGAAGATGACGAAGAGCTCTCACTTCTTGTTAAAAACTTTCAGAGGATGTATAACAAGGCAAAGTTCCAAGTAGAAGGAGATGGCAAGGAGGCAAAGAAGAGAGGAAAATTATTTGCTTCAATTGCCAAAAACTGGGTCATATTATTGCGGAATGCCCGGATAAAGTCAAGCCCTCTACCTCCAAGAAGCCTTACAAGAAGAAAGCTTTCAAGGCCACTTGGGATTCCGAGAGTGAATCCGAGGAGGAAATTGACACCGCCAACATGTGCTTCATGGCTAATGAAAGTACAAGCAAGGTAACCCCTTCCACTTCTTTTAATGATGAACTTTCCATGGATGAAATAGGAGAAGCATTTGTAGAACTTTCACATAACTATGATTTTCTTAAGAAAAAGTATTTAAAAATGAAAAAGAAAATGAGTCTCTTAATCATCAAGTTTTTACTCTTTCCAAAGAAAAAGATGAATTACTTTCCACTCTTGTTTCCACTTAAAAAGATTTTGACAACTATAAAATTTCTTATAAAGGCATGTTTCCACAAGTTAATGATAATGAAATCACCATGCTTAAAGAGAAAATTGATTCTTTAGGAGTAGTTTTGAAAAAGTGTGAATTTGACAAAAATAGACTTGAGGCTATGTTTCCTAAGAAATAAGCCCCTAAGAAACAATCTCATGTTCATGCTCATGTTCATACCACACAACCTCTACATCATGCAAACTCCACAAACATGCTCACACTTCACACACACATCATGCATTCATATATGGTAAAGTGTTTTCATTTTCATATTGTGGCCGTAATGGTCACTTAGTTAAGTTTTGCTATGATAGACTAAATGCATCTCGTCATAATGTTTGGGTTCGAAACACTAACTTTTAAGGACCCAAGAAAATTTGGTACCAAAGTCAATGAATTTGTTAAATGATGTAGGTACCTTCCAAGGCCCAACGACGTAGAGGGTTGTGGTATCTTGATAGTGGTTGCTCAAGGCACATGACTTGGGATATCAACAACTTTGCAACCCTATCAAGATACCATGAAGGTGGCACCGTCACCTTCGGAGATGACGCCAAGGGTAAATCATCGGTATCAGTAATGTCAAACTTGGTACATCTCCTTTAATAGAAAATGTAGTTTTAGTTGATGGCCTCAAGCATAATCTCTTGAGTGTTAGTCAACTTTGTGATAAAGGTTTTGATGTTGTTTTTGATAATGTAGTATGTAAAGTTATTGATAGAATATCTAATACTTGTGTATTTCCGATTTTCGTGAAAATAATGTTTATATGATTGATATGCCTAATATGTATTGCAATATCACTTGTTTAAAATCCCTCGATGATGACTCTTGGTTGTGGCATAGAAGATTAGGCCACATTTCTTTTGACCATATATCTAGGTTAAACACAAAGGAAATGGTGAAGGGTATTCCTTGCTTGAATTTTGAAAAGGACCGGTTTGTGACGCATGTCAATTTGGGAAACAAACCAAGTCTTCTTTCAAGTCAATCAAGGATATCATGACATCACGTCCTTTGGAGTTAATCCATATGGATTTGTTTGGTCCTACTCAAACCAAAAGTCTAAGTGGGAATCGTTTTGCATTTGTTTTGGTTGATGACTTTTTACGTTTTACTTGGGTTTTCTTTTGGAACAAAAAAATCAAGCCTTTTCACATTTTCAAGCCTTTAAGAAAAGAGTTGAAAAGGAAAAAGATACTTCAATTTTAAGAATAAGAAGTGATAGAGGAGGTGAATTCATTAACCTACCCTTTACCACTTTTTGTGAAGAACATGGAATTAAGCATAAACTTTCTTGTCCTAGAACTCCACAACAAAATGGAGTAGTTGAACGGAAAAATTGAACTTTATAAGAGATGGCTAGGACAATGCGAAGTGAATATGGTCTCCCACATTATTTGTAGGCCGAGGCCGTTAATACATCATGCTATATATCAAATCGTATTTTCTTATGTAAAAATACTTCAAAAACGTCTTTTGATATCTATTTTTCTAGAAAACCTAATGTATCTTATTTTAAAGTTTTTGGATGCAAGTGCTTTGTTTTAAATACAAAAGATAACTTAGGAAAATTTGATGCTAAATCTTATGAAGCAATTTTTGTTGGCTATTCCAATACTAGTAAAGCCTATAGAGTTTTTAACAAGTCATCTTTAACTATTGAAGAGTCTATTTATGTGAAGTTTGAAGAATCTAACTTGTTTGTTAAGAATGTTGTAGAAATAGATTCTTTGGATGAAGGTTTGAAGAAAGTTACCTTGGAGGACTCACCTACTATTGGAGACAAACCAAAGGATGATGAAGGAAGTGAAGCTAAAGTAGAAGAGGCTCAAGGAAATGAAATTCCAACAAATAAAGTAGAGCCTACTCAACAACTTCCAAAGGATTGGAGATACAATCCACATCATCCCAAGGATCTTGTCATAAGTGAAGTATCAAAAGGGGTAACCACTCGCTCTAAACTTCATGATTTTTGTGGGCACTATGCTTTTATTTCTCATGTTGAACCCAAGAACGTCCTCGAAGCCGAGGCCGATTCATATTGGTTGCTAGCCATGCAAGAGGAACCCAATCAATTTGAGCGCAACCAAGTTTGACACCTTGTTCCTAGGCCCCACGATAGACCAACAATTGGTACTAAGTGGATCTTTAAGAACAAGTTGGATGAGTCGGGTAACGTTGTTAGGAATAAAGCTAGGTTAGTTGCCCAAGGTTACACTCAAATCGAAGGTATCGATTTTGATGAAACCTTTGCACCCGTAGCACGGCTTGAAGCCATACGGATGACACTTGCATTTGCTTCATATAAAGATTTTAAGCTTTTCAAATGGATGTTAAAAGTGCTTTCTTAAATGGATTTATTGAAGAGGAGGTGTATATTGAAACAACCCTCCGGGTTTGTTGATCCTACACATCCGGATTTTGTTTTTAAATTAGACAAGGCTCTTTATGGTTTAAAACAAGCCCCTAGGGCTTGGTATGAAAGACTTTCTTAATTTCAAATGGTTTTAAGAAAGGAAAAATTGATACTACTTTGTTTACAAAACATGTAGAAAATGATATTCTTATTGTGCAAATTTATATTGATATTATTTTTGGTTCTACTAATGAATCTCTTTGCCAAGCTTTTGAATCATGCATGAAGGATAAATTCGAAATGTCTATGATGGGTGAGCTCAATTATTTCCTTGGACTCCAAATCAAGCAAAAGAAGGATGGGATCTTCATGAATCAAGCCAAGTACACAAAGGAACTAATCAAGAGGTTCGGGCTTGAAGGAGCTAAAGTGAGCAAAACTCCCATGGCAACAACAACAAAGCTTGATAAGGATGAGCAAGGTAAAAGTGTAGACATTAAACTTTATTGTAGCATGATTGGTAGTTTATTGTATTTGACGGCTAGTAGGCCGGATATTATGTTTTGTGTATGTCTTTGTGCTCATTTTCAATCATGTCCTAAGGAGTCTCATTTAGTAGCGGTAAAACGCATTATTAAATACCTTAAGGGCACAATTGAAATGGGTTTGTGGTATCTGAAAACTGGCCAATTTTCAATGACGATTTTTTCGGATGCCGACTATGCGGGTTGTAGGGTAGATAGGAAGAGTAGAAGTGGAACATGTCAAATTCTTGGTAATTGTCTTGTTTTTTGGTCTTCCAAAAAGCAAAATTCGGTAGCCCTTTCAACCGCCGAGGCGGAGTATGTTACAGCCGGAGCTTGTTGTGCACAAGTTCTTTGGATGAAACATACTCTCCTTTACTATGATTTGCATTTTGATCATATTAAAATATTTTGTGATAATACTAGTACTATTCATATGACAAAGAATGCAAATCAACATAGTAAAACTAAGCACATTGACATTAGGTATCACTTTCTTAGAGATCATTATGAGAAAGGTGATATTGATATTGACTATGTTTCTACCGATTTTCAACTTGCCGATATTTTTACAAAACCTCTAGACTATGCTAGATTTTCTTTTATTTGTGGTGAGTTGAATGTGTGTATTATGGATTCTTGAAGAAACATTTTTTTTCTTGTTTACTTTATCTTGTTTAACCCTTTTTGATGTATGACAAAAAGGGGGAGAAAAAGTTAGTTTGTTTTGGTGTTTTGAATATTAAGTTCTTACTTGTGTTTTTATTGTGTTTTGTATAGATTTTATGCTTTATGTATAGTGTCATTCATAGTAAATTCTTTTATACATAGCATAATTTGAGGGGGAGCTTCCAAGCTCCTTCCCATATCTTTTGAAATAACTTATATGTTTTGTCATCATCAAAAAGGGGGAGATTGTTGGCCCAAGGTTACAATCACCCGGTTTAGTGTGTTTTGATGATTACAAAACATATGTAGTTATTTGTACAAATCATGTTTGTTGTTTAAGTGTGTTTCAGGGTTCCAATGATTCTAAGAGCTCTCTTCCTAAAGGAAGGTGGTTTTGACTCAAGTCACCTCATTTCGGGCTCAAGTATCAAGCTTTGCAAGATCACATATGGAGAAGCCCACTTGAAGACCTTGTAGTCAATTAGAACCAATGTAAGAAATAGTTTGTTAAAGTTTGAGGTTGTAGAATATTGGCTCTAGGACACACACACATTTTTCCAAAAATATAGTTTTTAGTTTTAATGTTTTGTTTAAAGTTCATGCCTTGGTCTCTATACATGATTCAATGTTTACAAATTTTATATCTTGTTTATATCATGTATTTCTATCTTTCCAGCATGATACTTAGTAAAATTTTCCGACAAAAATTATTCTGAAAATTTTCAAAGTCCAAAAATTTCCTCTCTATTTTCTGTTTCAGGCTGGACCGGCCGACCGCACCGGTCGACCGGATCCTGTGTCAGGACGTGCACGCTTGTGCACGTCCGACGGCCGACCGACCGGGCGACCGGCAGAAAATAGATTGCTCACTGTTTTTTGTCGGTCGGCCGAACGGTCGACCGACCAAAAGTTCTGCTCTCTGTTTTTTTGTCGGGCGGTCGACCGATCGACCCGAGCCCAACGGCTATATGCCAGCAGGGCTGACGGCCGACCGGGCCGGTCGACCGCCAAGCCTGCCAGCTGCCAACGGCTATTTCCTCTTTGGTGAAAATCTGAAATCTGTTTTTACACTATTTTGTGGCAGACTTTTTCTGAGTATTGTGGATTATTTTGGGATCAAATAAGCTTAATTAAAATGTGTTTTAATCCCTTCTTCTCCCTATAAATAGAGGAGATAGGTCTCTTGCAAAATACCAAGAAATACTCCTAGTTTTCAAGTTTTACAAAAGAAAAGAAAAGTTTTCAAAGCTTTCAATTTCTCTACATCATTCTTGGCTTTGTTTTCATTTGTGTTTTCTAGCAAGATCAATTTACAACTGAGCTTTAGTTTTCTCACTACACTTCTAGAGCCAAAATTCCAATCCTCATTCTATAAGGAGTTGTAAAAGAGAAGTGTTGTAAAGAGTTTGTGATCTTTATCGTGATCACTTGGTTACTTGTTCTTCTTGTTCCTCTTGTGGAGATACCTCTTTGGTAGAGGCTTGTAAGTGGTGGAGTTCGGTACTCCGGTCTTCGGTAGACGTTTGTAAAGTCCTCGGTGGATAGTGGAAACCCTTCACGGAGGTGAAGGTGGGGAGTAGAGCGGTGGCTCGAACCTCGAAACAAATACTTGTGTTTGCGATTGCCTTTTTACTCTTGCTCTCTATTTCACGTTTCTTTCAATTGCTATCTTTTCTTCATTGTTTCTAGATTGTGATATTGCTTCCATTACTTGTGATATATCTTGTGTGCTCATCATCATTGCATATTATTCATTTCTTGTTATATTGTCGATCATAAATCATACAACAAGATTGCAATACGCACCTCCAACTCTTATTTAGAAGAATCACGAGGAAGGAGTTCAGAGCCCTTCACCGGGTATACGGCTCTTAGTCTTGTTTTGAGTGATCGTTGCATCATTCATTCATAATTGTTTAAAAAGATTGTTAGATTAGCATTTACACCTATTCACCCCCCCTCTAGGTGTTTTTCAGTAAGAAGTTCATTATTTAGGGTCAAGAAGAGATTATCAAGTGTTTCAACCTTTATTCTACAGCTTGTTTGAGGTTGAGGTTTTGGAATGAGCTTGCAAGCTCTTGTATTGTGTTCTTGCAGGAACAAGTGAAGGACCTTGTAGGTGTTGCGGCACTGAGTGATCTCGCAGGATCATGCTAGTGGAAATTCTTCATTGCGGTGAAGGTGGAGACGTAGAGCAAGTTGCACAAACCTCGAAACAATTTTCCCGTTTTTACAAGTGCTTTATTTTCTCTCAACTCAACTCTACTTACTTGTATGTATATATATTTCTTATAATAATCTATCTTTTATGCTTGATATAGTTTATAAGCTTACACTTGTTTTAATCAAGAAGGCTATTAAGGCACCTTAACTCTTATTCAAAAAGAATCTTAAGGGAAGTTCTAGAGCTCTTCACCGAGAATTTGGCTTCACTTCTTTGTCACTATTTGTTTAAAAGTTTTTCATAGTTAAAAATCTAAATTTCATATTTGATTAGCATTTCACCAGTTCACCCTTCCCCTCTAGGTTATTTCACAAATTTCTTGTGAATAAGAACTTTCTAGCATCTCCATCTCATGATCTAAAAATGGATGGTCTATAGTAGTCTTAAAAGCTGATTTTTTTTATTTGCTTGATTTGCAGGCTAAAAAGTTTTAATTCACATGAAATATGATCTATATTAGTTTTAGAACTTGTAGATAACATCAAATATTTTGGATCATAAATATAGATGGACTACAATGTTGTTTGCGGTAGAAAAAGTTCAAGTTCAGTACAAACCGTGCTGGTTGATATGTCTATATTTAAGCCCTGGGATTGTATTTATGTGCTCCCTCGAACTACCGTTGTAGCAAAGAGTTATAATGAATCATATCCGCAGGGAGAGTATGCGATAGAAACTTTATCTGATTTTTATAGTTCCTGTTTTTGAAAAGAAACGAAAGTTCTTCTTTGTTTAAGAATGAAAGAAAAAGAAAGTAAAGGAGAAGGTTGTGGAGTTATGGTTGCTGTGACTTAAAGAAAAAGAAAATGAAAATAAGAGATGCGAGATGAAAATGGCGAATGGTTTAAAAATAAAAAAAGAAAGTAGTCTTGTTTAGAAAAGAGACGAGATTTGAAAGAGAAAATAAGTTGCTTTTTAAGAAAAGAGTTTTTACAATAGAAGAAAGATCAAGACTAACTAATTTTATACTACTAACTTACAAATCACATGAATGAATTGTGTCTCATGTGGATTCATTGGCAATATGTCCATCTTGGTCCATCAAGTCTAAAAGATAGCCCAATTGTTGGAGTATTCCTCTCTTAGCTTGGTTATGTGACCTCCTTGAGTCATGAGCTCTCAATAGATAAACAAGAATGGAACATAAGAGTTAAGATTCACAAATTAACAATGCATAACATTAATGTCAAGTTCATTAGATCATCAAAGCCATTGTTCTAACAAGCATGAAATAAGAAGCTCATTAAATTGTTAGCATTCTAAGGTAAGCCCATCAACATGTTCTATCAAGGTACTTGTCAAAGTGGCAAGGTACTAAAAGAGGCACACATGAGTCATTTGGAGAGAATCACACAACTTCAATAAAATACACTCATCTTCATTGGGAATCAAGAATACTTGTAAAGCACAAGATTAGAAATTAGATGCATCCAATTAATCACATGAATTGTATCATCCAAGAGTTAGTAGTTAGTAATGTTAGAGGTTAGTTAGTCATGTTAGAGAGTTAGCTAGCCATGAAAATGTAAAGCATGAAAGAAAGCATGGTTAAACTAATTCCAAGAAAGTAAAAGCTTGGAAATAAAGCAACAAGAAACTAGAGGAGGAAAAACATGGAACTTTGTATTGATTATCACCTTCAAATACAGAATTCTAACTCTCACCCTCTCTCTCTTTTCTGGAACTAAGAAAGAAAAACAAAAATACAAGAGAACTCTAAAGAAATCCTAAGCTTTTATCACTATTTTTTAACTCTTTTCTAATTGTTGCAATCAGAGGCCCTGGGGGTCTTTATATAGCCACCAAACCCTAGTCCCTCTCCATCACAGCCGTAGGATGAAACGCTGCATCAATGGCCACAAGATTGTCGTGGATCCGCGGCCAGAGCCGCGTTTCCGCGGTCGAATCTTGGCCGTTACACAAGCGATAGCTCTGACAGCCTGGCTCTAGCCAGGTGTCTTGTAGAAGCTTCTAATACCCTGAGAATATTCTCTGATTCGTTACAGGTTTGGGCTTCTTGGATTGGGCTTCAAATAATCATAGTTTAATCTTTTTTTAACTCGAATTTGGGCCTTCTTCTCCATTAGAGTATGGATCTGAAAATTCAGAGAAAAAGACATTAAAAATAGTATTTTTATTAATAAATGTATAGGAAATTTGATGAAAAATAATATAAAAATGAATACTAATTACACCCCCATAACTAGCTTTTGCGCGTCCTCGAGCAAAATAAATAAGAAAGAAAAATCCTAAACTCGAGTTATTACACCACTTTCGTAGGTGAGGTGATTGCACTGAGCATGTGAAACAAGTCATTAAATCTCTAAGTTACCCCTAGAGGAGGAGTGCTGTCTCTTGAGGGTTTTTAGCAGATTACAGCCACAAAATCAATAAAAAAGAAAAAAAAAAATGTTAGTGATTTTTTGAAAACGTATTTTGAAAGAGAAGAAAGATTTTTTTTTATGATCCATTTCTACAAAAATTAAGTGATCTTTAGGGTTTTAGGTTAACCTAAACTATTTCTTCTTAGTTATAAGTCTTCACTCGAAGTTTTATCTTCAATTAAAGTTAAGTTTCAAAAGTAAATTAATCCTAGAATTTTGCATCAAGCTTATAATATATACACTTATATATAAGAGAAATTGCACTTAGACTATGATACCTTTATTTATATTTTTATATATATATTATTTTTATAGACATATATGTACACTTATTATTTTTCTTAGCTTCATTAGGCTTTCTAATTTATCCATGTATTCGAGTCTTGAACCGATGACTCCCAGACCAGACGATCTTAGGGCACCAAATGAGAATACATCCCTCGAGCTTCAAGGACTCGAGTAAACAAGGCCATGATGCTAAGGACTTAACCACCTTTAGGCGGGACTGATCATGCTTCCTAAGGCACAACTAACCAGCTTAATTGGCGATCAAGTGTTTATTTATTTATAATTATAATTTTTTATTGGATATATATTTAAATAAAGGTATTTAGGTCGTTGCTTTAATCCTCAATATGTAAATGTATATAATGAAATCAACTAGAGGGGGTGAATAGGTGATGGCTATACTAAGTGACAAATAATGTGGATTAAAAACTATTTAACAATAAGCAACAATAATAATAAAACTTGCAAGAGAGTAAACAAATAATAGTGCAAGTAAAGGAGAGAGAGAGTTTAGAGATAAGTAGACAATCGCAAACACGAGAATATGTTTCGAGGTTTGAGCCACTGCACTACGTCCCAACCTTCAACACGATGAAGGATTTTCACTATGCTTGATCCCACTGATCGTCAATACAAGTTCTCACTAGAACTCTTAGGACACACTTATCCTCTCTCACGATGCTGCAATACCAACTTAGAGCTCACTAGCTCGCTTGAGGCCGCAACCTCTACAACTTCTCAATTTGAGGAAATGGTGATCAACATTTGACCACAAACAAAGCTCAAATGCACAATCCTATAACCAAGATGAGGAGATGAAACTTTAGGGATTGTGTAGTGCAAAAATCTAGAAGAAAAGTGGAGGAGAAAGCTTCAAGCTAAAACACAAAAGGATTGAAAATTTGGCTCAAGGGAAACTCTTTTTTCAAAAAGGCTAAACTTTGAGAAATTTTAATTTTGATCTTGTAAATCTTATGTTTTAGTTGTAAAACACTCCCACTATTTATAGGGGATGAAATCAGGGTTATAAAAGCTAATAGATTCGTTGGGAGAAGCCCCAACAAAAGACAAAACAAAACATAGCCGTTGGCAGCTTGTCAGCAGACATTGTCTGCTGTCGGTCGACCGGGCCGGTCGACCGCCAACGGTCAGATTTTCGACCGTTGGGAAGGTGGTCGATCGGACGGTCGACCGAAGTTTCCAAACAGAGAGTAAGCACTCTCTGTCGGTCAACTGGACCGGTCGACCAGAATAAACAGAGAGCTCTGCTCTTTCTGCCGGTCGACCGGAACGGTCGACCGATGTGCACACATGCACATTGGTGCATGTCGGTCGACCGACAGAGCAGTTATGCTCTGCCAGCGGTCGACCGTACGGTCGACCGGATATGGCCAAAAATCACAGTTTTGAAAAATTTTGAAGTTTTTAATTTTTCCGATAAATTTTCTTTAGACGGGTAAATACAAAATAAAGTTCTAGGGCTTGAAAAGACCAGAGTGTGATCATAGATCAACACTAATAAAATTTGAACTATATTTTGATAAAAATTCTTTTTCTAAACTAAAATCGTTTTTCTAAAAACTTGTTTTTCCAAAAACTGATTTTTTTTCAAACTTCATTTTTCTGAAACTTGATAAGAAATTTTGTAATAAAATTTTGTTTGAAAGCATGAAGCAATATCAAATGTGTGTGCACAATCCCAAGGTTATCAACCTCTATCATCTCGGTTTTGACAAATAGACTCTAAGTCCTAACTAAAAGGAAAAATGCAAAGATACAAATCTTGTATAGTCTTCTCAACTTGTTTGATTTATCCTTGAGCTCTTCTAGTGTGCTAGGCTCTGGGATCTAAATCTTCGCGGCTTCCAAATGTGTGAGTCTTGTGTAGGAGCCATCAATCGACCTATGTTTTTACCTGAAACTCATTTAAGCAATCTTGTTAATATCTAACTACATATGGTTTGTAATCATCAAAACTTAGGGCTAATGGACTTTGGGCCAACAATCTCCCCCTTTTTGATGATGACAAAACATATGGAGTTATTACAAATATTTTGGGTGGAGACTTCAAGTGAAGCTTTCCCTTAACATATGCATATAAGAGAATATGATATAAAGATCTAAATGCATTAACAAAGGCATATATAAGGTATGATAATAGACACATATGCCAACCATCCATGCATACCAAAGATACAGAAACATAAACATGTATGCATATATAGTTACCTCCATCCATCCATAAATACCTCTAGCCTCCAAAGTGAATGGTAGAAGGTTGGAACAAAAATAATACAAGAAGCAATAGACAACCAACCATATATACCACATGAAGATAACAAAGATAACTGCCATATCACAATAAAATGGTGTCCATACAAGATAGAAGGTTCATGCCAACCTCAAAACAAGAAACATAACACATGTCCATACTAAGAAACATACTAATATTCAAATACATGCATAGAAAAATAACCCAGAAATAACACAGAAATAACTCCCATAAATCTAACTCCCAGAAATCTCTCCCCCTTTTTGACATCATCAAAAGGGGTCAACGTCTCCCAAAATCATGATCCTCCGGGGAAGTAGGTGGCGGAGCAGAAGTAAGAGCAGAAGTAGGAGCCTAGGCGACGAACGGAGGGCCGAAAGGAGGAAGTGGCTGAGCACGATCATGAGGAAGAGGAGCCGGCTAATCAAACCTATGGTAGATACCCCCTAGACAGGCACGCATATAGCCAATGGAGTCACAGATATGGTTGAGGTCATTGTCCAAACGCTGCTTCAGCTGCTGATAGTGTGAAGTCATCTCAGTGAAAATCTGCTGGCGGTGCTCGGCCATCTCAGCTGAAATCTGCTGGTAGTGCTCCCAAAGCTGAGTGGATAAGGCTAGATAGAGGTCGAAAGGAGTAGAAGAGCCAGAGGAGGATCTAGGAACAGCAGGAAAGATAGGCTGCGGCTGAGGAGTAGGAGGACGCTCCCTAGGACAGTTGATGTCTATTGACGGTTCAAGTGACCGTTCAGATGAAAGATCAAAATTTAACTGCTTCAAAAAATAGGTGATGAGCATCCCAAAGGGCAAGTGCCGGTTTGGGACAAGAAGATGATCAGAAGTCATGTAGTTGATGATGAGTTTAGGGATGTTGATTCTAATGCCTTTCAGAAGGCAATAGATGACAAGAGGAGCAGAACCCCTAGCATGACTATACTCTCCTGATCTTAGCAGAAGGTTATAGAACGCGATCTTGTCCAGGACTTGGGCGGTGAGAGTATAGTACTTCACCTCCTCATTCCTAACTATCAGGGTTGTCATCTTCATGAAGCAGGGTAGATGTGGTGTGGGCAGACTCACTGTCAGGATACTCAAAATCATGCAGATCGACATTATAAATGTCTACCCCCTCACAGGAGAGGCATAGGTGACGTGCAAATTGTTGAAGTGAGATATCTATATCTCTGCCTATGACTCTAGATTTTATGTGATTTTGTTCAAATGTGATTTAGAATAAAAATATTGCACCAAAGCAGAATAAACAGGTTCTTTAATGGTGACAAAATTTTCTAATGAGCTGGATCCTAGGACAGTTGCAAGATTGAGGTGCTCAAAATCACTGAGCACCACAATCCTACCTTAATTCACATTTTTAGTGGAAATTATGGCATACCTATAAGATGCATTTTGAGACACAAATGGGAGGATGATGATTGGGGGGGGTTTCTTTTTCAGATCGGGATCTTTTAGACATGTTGATGGATTAGCAAGATTAGGTACGAAAAATGGCACGATCTAAACAAATAAACTTAGAAATATCAAGGAAAAAATAAGAAATTTAGGGAATAAAAGATTATACCTTGAAAATCAAGAGAAATACCCAAGAGAGAGAGAGAGTAGATCTGGAGCCTGAAACTACTTTTCCCAATTTTTGTAGAAGAAATTTGGGGGTTTGGAGAGGTGGAAAGGAGTTGGAATGGGTTTAGGGTTGAGAGAATAGGAGAGGAGAGGAGTTGGAGGCGGTGGAAGGAAGAGAGATGAGAGAAATAGGGGTTAGGGTTTATAAATAGTTGGGTAAAAAAATAGCTTACCCGACTTCCGGTCGACCGGGCCGGTCGACCGGTGGAAACCGAGAGCAATCTCCGTTTCAGTCGGTCGACAGCTTCAGTCAACCAGCGATGGGCAGAAAACAAATTTTCTGTTCCAGGCTAGAGCGGTCGACCGGGCCGGTCGACCGGGCCTTATGCCAGGCCAGATCGGTCGACCGGCACAACTGAAAACAGTTAAGTGAAACTGTTTTGAAATTTTGATTTTAATAAAAATTTCTTTTAAAAAAGGAATTTCTTATATAATTATAAAATAATTTTGAAAATCTTATTTGGCATGAAAAACTTAATAAAAAGTTTTATTTTTATTTTCATTTATTTTTATTAACAATATATATTCATTATTAATTAAGCGATAAACATGAGATGTTGAAGCCGAATATCCCGTTAAGGGTTCTGAACTTCTCCTCGAAATTCCTCTAGATAAGAGTTGAGGCGCGCAGTTGCCATCTCTATTTATTTGCTTAATTTGGTTAAATAAATTTTTTTTGACAATATTCTTATAAAACATTATGTTAACAAAATCTTGATATATGGACAAGCAAAATATGGCAAGCGATCAAAACAAATTTAATAAATAATCCAATCATAAAAAATGGATATGCAAGTTTACACATGTAAGGCATATTATCACAAGATGCAACTAGCAAATCCTATATATTTATAAAAGGAAATTTTAGGTGGAGAAGTTACCAAACCATGGGCAATCTCCAAAATGTGTGCCTCTTTGATAGCGATGCAAGTGACGATGTATTCGTTAAGCCTTGATGCATCCACCACTCGGGCACCATCTCCCCTTAAGTCTTAGAGGAGGACGACGCACCTGCATCAATTAAGTTCGGCGTGTCTTTTAGTACCCAAATCTTTTTGGGTCCTTTAGGGTTATTATTTTCTCGAACCCAAACATTTTTATTTGACAAGTTTAGCTTAGCATAATAAAATTTAGCTAAATGGCCTTTGCAGCCACAATGCGCACATGTATAAATTCTACCATACATAAATGCATGTTTGTGC
Source organism: Agave tequilana (assembly GCA_038442645.1). Taxonomy (NCBI): domain Eukaryota; kingdom Viridiplantae; phylum Streptophyta; class Magnoliopsida; order Asparagales; family Asparagaceae; genus Agave; species Agave tequilana. The sequence goes on from JAVJIF010022430.1 coordinate 27,144, forward strand.
GTGTATGCATGTTTGTGTGTGTTAGATGCATGGTGATAAGTGTGTTTCCCTTGGGATTTTCCTTTAGGAAACATAGATGCAAATTTAGTCATGTCAAAAGCACATTTCTTTAAGGTTGTATTCAAAACTTCAATACGTTTTTGAATTTCTAAAATTCATTTTTATTGCAAGTAGAGATTGGGCTTTTTCCTTTACAAGAGGTTTTATATTTTTCAAAATCCTTTTTCATTTTCTCAAAAGAGTCTGATAATTCATTTTTCTCATTTAAAACAAGCTCAAATTTATTCTTTAAAGAATCATTTTCCTTTTTCAATTTTTTATTTTGAGCAAGTGAAATTTTATACCTACTTTGTAATTCTTCAAAAAAATGAGCTAGTTCATCCATGGTTAAATCTTCATCATCTAAGGAGTTTTCTAGGTTTACCTTAGAAGCATCATCGCCATGTGCCATGAAACACATGTGTGCGGTGTCGATCTCCTCTTCGGATTCCGACTCCGAGTCATCCAACGTGGCCACCATTGCCTTCTTCTTCTTTGCCCGTTCTTGGAGGTGGTAGCTTGTAGAGAGGGGTAATCCGCAATTAGATGTCCCGTTTTCTTGCAATGAAAACATGAACCCGGTTCCTCTCTCTTCTTTTCAAATCTTCCTTGAGGTCTCCCTCTACGGAAGTTGCTTTGTCTACCTTTCTTGTAAAATATTTTGCCCACTTTTCTTATGAGTATGGTAAAATCTTCATCGTAGTCTTCTGATGAATCCTCTTCATCATAGGAGGATGGAGCCGTCTTCAAAGCAAGAGCTTTCTTCTTTGGTGCCTCCCTTTCTTCTCTTACCTTCATCTCCATCTCATGGGTTTTGAGATTGCCGATGAAGCTGGAGAAGTCCATCTCCTCCCTATCATTTAGCTCTTTGAGGGTAGTTGCCTTGACTTCCCAAGACTTGGGAAGAGCTCTAATGACCTTCCGGATCTTTTGGCCATTGTCGATGTTGTCACCTAAAGAAGATAAGACGTTAGTAATCTTGGTGAAACGAGTGAGCATATCATCGATGCCTTCATTATCAAGCATATAGAAATTCTCATATTGAGAACGGAGCAAGTCAATTTTAGATCTCTTGACTTACGACGTCCCCTCATGAGTAACAATAAGCACATTCCAAACTTCATAAGCAGATTTGCAATTTATGATGCGAGAAAGATCATCTTCATTTAAAGCTTGACTGAGTGCATATTGGGCTCTAGCATTGGCCTCATAGTCTTTAGCGGTTTCTTCGGACCATGTACTCTCATCAGTGAGAGGTTCAATAAATTCTTCGGTGATGGACTTGGCAACTCTAACTCCTAGGGATTTTAGGAATAGGTTCATTTTGACCTTCCAAATGGGAAAGTTCAACCCATCAAATTTAGGTGGGGACTTGATGCTAGAAAAGTCAACATATGCCATGAATACAAGTATAGTGCATAACAAATAATAAATGCAATAAATAGATATAGCCAATAATTTGGATCGCCCTAAGGTGGTTAAACCAAATGTTAGGGTTAGGCTCTGATACCAATTGAAATCACCTAGAGGGGGGTGGATAGATGATGGCTATACTAAGTGGCAAATAATACGGATTAAAAACTATTTAACAATAAGCAATAACAATAATAAAACTTGCAAGAGAGTAAACAAATAGTAGTGCAAGTAAAGGAGAGAGAGAGTTTAGAGATAAGTGGACAATCGCAAACACGAGAATATGTTTTGAGGTTCGAGCCACTGCTCTACGTCCCCGCCTTCAACACGATAAAGGATTTTCACTATGCTTGATCCCACCGGATCGTCAATACAAGTTCTCACCAGAACTCTTAGGACACATTTGTCCCCTCTCACGGTGCCGCAACACTAACTTAGAGCTCACTAGCTCGCTTGAGGCCACAACCTCTACAACTTCTCATTTGAGGAAATGGTGATAATACTTGACCACAAATAAATCTCACATGCACAATCCTATAACCAAGATGAGAAGATGAAACTTTAGGGATTGTGTAGTGCAAAAATCTAGAAGAGAAGTGGAGGAGAAAGCTTCAAGCTAAAACACAAAAGGATTGAAAATTTGGCTCAAGGGAAACTCTTTTGCTAAAAGGCTAAACTTTGAGAAATTTTGATTTTTCTCTTGTAAATCTTATGTTTTAGTTGTAAAACACTCCCACTATTTATAGGGGATGAAAACAGGATTATAAAGGCCAATAGATTTGTTAGGAGAAGCCCCAACAAAAGACAAAACAAAATATAGCCGTTGGCAGCTTGTCAGCAGACATTGTCTGTTGTCGGTTGATCGGGCCGGTTGACCGCCAACGGTCGGATTTCTGACCGTTGGAAAAGCGGTCGACCGGACGGTCGACCGACGTTCGCAAACAGAGAGTGAGCACTCTCTGTCGGTCGACCGAATAAACAGAGAGCTCTGCTCTTTCCGCCGATCGACCGGAACGGTCGACCGATGTGCACACATGCACATGGGTGCATGTCGGTCGACCGCCCGGTCGACTAATAGAGCAGTTTTACTCTGCCAGCGGTCGACCGTGCGGTAGAGCGGACAAGGTCAAAAATCACAGTTTTGAAATTTTTGAAGTCTTTAATTTTTCCGATAAATTTTCTTTAGACGGGTAGATACAAAATAAAGTTCTAGGGCTTGGAAAGACTAGAGTGTGATCATAGATCAACATTAATAAAATTTGAACTACATTTTGATAAAAATTCTTTTCTAAACTAAAAATCGTTTTTCTAAAAACTTGTTTTTCCAAAAACCGATTTTTCCAAACTTCATTTTTCTAAAACTTGATAAGAAATTTTGTAATAAAATTTTGTTTGAAAGCATGAAGCAATATCAAATGTGTGTGCAATCCCAAAGTTATCAACCTCTATCATCTCGATTTTGACAAATAGACTATAAATCCTAATTAAAAAGAAAATTGCAAAGATACAAATCTTGTATAATCTTCTCAACTTTTTGATTTATCCTTGAGCTCTTCTAGTGTGCTAGGCTCTGGAATCTAAATCTTCGCGGCTTCTAAATGTGTGAGTCTTGTGTAGGAGCCGTCAATCGACCTATGTTTTTACCTGAAACTCATTTAAACAATGTTGTTAATATCTAACTACATATGATTTGTAATCATCAAAACTTAGGGCTAATGGCCTTTGGGCCAACATATAATACTTAGGAAAAATTCAAAATCTAATTATCTTTCTACTCTTTCTTGCTTAACCTAAAAATCCAACAATTCTTCTCATTTTAACCTAAGAAATCCTAGTTTGGAGTTTTCATAATTCCTGAGATCAAGTTAATTTTCATAAAAATGGATACACACACACACACACACACACACACACACACACACACACACACACACACACAAAGGAAAAGAAAAGAAAATTTCCTAAAAGTAAAAAAATCTAAAAAAAATCCTAAAAGAAAGAAAGAAAATATCTAAAAGGCATGTAAAGGAAAAATAAGAAAGAAAAATCTAAATATAAAAAGAAAAAAAAACTATGTTAGTACCCTCCCCCCACACCTATCTCATGCATTGTTCTCAATGTATGCAATAAGAAATGAATGCATGAAATAAGGTAAGTGAAAAGGATGTCACCCTCACCTATGGCTCGGACCAGCCGAAGTGCTCGGGCCGACCGGCCGTGATCTTCTTAAGCCCTCCTCTATACGACCAAGTCGTGTAGTCTGCTCCTCCATTTATTTTCTCAACCTAATTTGTCCTTTAAAAAATTTTTTCATGCCTCTCCTAATGGAAGATATGAAGGCTCTCGAATCAGTGGGTGATGGCTGCCGCCAAAACTCAGGCTCATCATCCTCTTCCAACAGTTCCTCAGAAGAGGACTCTGTTGGGATGTCCTCGGTTGACACTAGGTGTCCAAACAGCGTGTAACCAACTGTTAAACGGAATTGTTATATGCTCTGGGGCTACAAAGACTCAGTCAGAAGCAGAGAAGACCTCGTCTGGTAGGAAATTCCTATACAAGCGGATGACTAAAACGAGATGCGAGTACTTTGCACCCTTAGTGCGTTGGGAGTGATTGAGTTAGAACCTGCACACAAAAATATAAAATTTCTGAACTTTTAAATAAAGAGTGCAGGTGCTCAATTCTATCGCGATAATAAGTGGCTATACGGGTCGTGATCTACAAGGAGGGACTAGCGATGGAAGCTTTTTAAGCAAGTTCTCTTTTATGCTATAATTAATGGTTAAAATTCTTCTTTTAGTTCTTAAAAGAAAAGAGAAAAATGGAGTTAAAGTCAAGTTAGGAAGAAAGTGGTAGATTGAGAAGGTGGAGAAAATAGAAGTGATATGTACAAAGAAATTGAAAAAGATTGAAAGAGATTTGGAAGATTATGGTGTTGGTAATTTACACTAAAAGTTAAAAGAAAGAAATAAAAAATAATTACTTACCTCCTTTCACTAAAAGCTTACCTTGAATCTTTGGCGACGATGTTACCTTGAAGTGGAGACAATCAGTGCATAGCCCATAAGAGTTGATCTCGTCTCTTCCACATTACATCATCAAGATGAAACAAGCATGAAATGATACAGACTGAGACTAAAATCCATCGTCATGAGCTATCAGTGACACTCGCAAAGGCAAGGCTCTTTCGATGCTATAAGACTCACTTAGATAGCAATTGGTACAAGAAAGAGAGAAGTAGAAAAGAAGAAGAACACAAAAACAAAGTACATAAAAAAAGGTAACTGTAGATTCAATTTTATAACAATAAGAGAAAAGAAGAATAACTTACACTGGTGTCACTCTCAGTCCAAGCTTCATTCTCATTCTCCTATGAAACTCTGATCTTCTCTGAATTACATAAATGTAAACTAAAAATTACATAAAAAGAAAAACAAAACCTACACTAAAAAGAATGAAAAAGTGGACTAAATTCTATTTCTGCATCCTCGTCCTCGTACGATCTGAAAATCTCAGTATTTATAGGCAAAACCCAACGTAGGATAGTGTACAAAGATAGGGGGAGCAAACGCTCCCCCTAACTCCTTAACAAAGCCACGGAAACGCGGATTTTGCCATATTTCTGCGGCAAGAGTGTGGCCAGGTGGCCATACCCTGTTGGTGGTACTCCCTGGCTTTGCGATTTGCTTTTATCTTGTTCTGGATTTCTCGTTTCAGCTTCTAAATTTGATGAAACGGCCTTTAATCTTGGGCTTTAACCAACAGATTTGTAGAGATTTATTCTAACTGGTTTTCAACCGATCTGAACTGACCTGATCTGCCCTGATTTACTGACATCAAATTAATTCTGATTTAAATCAGAATTTAATGGGCTTTTGGCTCGTTTCTCTTCCCTTTCCTTTAGTAATGGGTCTGCAAATAACTTAAACAATAATTAGGAAAAAGCAGAGTTTATTCTATAATTAGTATGAGAATATGATAATGAATGTGCAATATTAACGACCGATCATTGGTGATCAAGTTGTGGAGTATGACAGTGTTTAGACAGACCGTGTGCTGCCTGGTCATCAAATTGTGAATTATTTGCAACACGAGCCTATTGAACGATGTGGTGTAGTCAAGACCTAGAATGTTGTGTTGGACCCATCGTCCAACATAATGCACACTGCAGAAGGTAGTGCTTGCCTTAAGCCAATGGTCTTGCTTCGTATAACGGGCACCCATAAGACGTGTATTCAATAATGGGAAGGGGCTCGCTATGGTGTGGTGAACTGGGGACCTGAGTATAGTCTTCAATCATGCTAATAGTAACAAAATTATCCCCAGTCTCAAAGTGCATAATGAATTGATGGTTGTCAAGATCAATAGTGGCGGTGTCAATACATGAATAGAACCTCTTGATAAGATCAGGACAATAGTATGTTTTAAATTCTGAGTTATCATATACAAGAGCATACCAATTCCTCTCTCTAATTCTATCGGCCCGAAACGCAAGCAGATTGAAAATAGGCTAGGTTTCTCTCTTCTAGTTGTAGATTAGGATTTTTTCTCTTTTATTTTATACTTTTATTTTGTTTTTAGATCATGTTTTATGGCTGAGAGATTCAGAGAGAGATTGATATAATGATGGTGACAATCTATGTAAAGGTGTCTCCTTTCTTCTCCATTGTAATCTTCTCCATCTTCTACATGATGTTTAGCTAATCTTTCTTCCATGGCAATCTAACTATTAACCACTAACCATCTAACCCCTTACTTGATAATCCACATGAATCTAATAGCCTCTACAAGGCCTTGCTCTTGCAAGAGCCATTGATGGCTCATGATGATAGATTCTAACATTCTAACATTTCTAACATCTAACCCACTAACTTGCTAACTTGAAATGTCTTCTTTATTTCATGCTCACCTCTAACCGGTTTTGATGATCTAATAGTAGCTTGTAACTTGTTGTGTGGTATGAATGTGTTGTTTGAATGTGGAAGAACAATCTTATGTGCCATGTTTTGTATCGTCTCTTGAAGCCAAGGATTAGTGATGGCCAAGGATCCATGTGAGGCAACTATCACTAAGAGGTTAGAATGGTTAGTAAATCAATTAGTAGTTAGTAGCCATGAGTTTTCTTTTATCATTTTTAAAAATCAATTACAAAACCCTTTTATCATAAACCCATTGTTGTTTTCACCAACTTCTTAGTTCAGCTTTGTTTCATCTTCTTTTTGTTTTCAAAACCAGTTCTTATTTTATTTTCACATCACCGTTTCATCGCCTTCTCCACCTATCACTTCTGAATTTCTTTTTTTTATTTTCTTTTTCTAATTCTTTTAACACAGAAGACTTGTTAACATAACACGTGAATAAGAACTGTTAATGCTTTTATTGCCTCCCGTCCCTATGGATTCGACCCGTTGAGCCAATGCTATAACGAAAGTATCGAGGGAACATTAACACAATAAGATTTCACATTGATTTCATAAAATACACATTTCGAGTGCTTGTTTCGCTCCGATCAAATTTTTTCTGAGTGATGTGAAAATAAAAGAGAAGTGGTTTGGAAAACAAAATAGAAACGAAGATGAAGCTTGTGGTAAAGAAAATGAAAACAAAGGTGAACAAAGAAGATGGTGAAAACAACGATGAAAGGATAAAAAAAGAGTTTTGAAATCGATTTTTAAAACAAAGTAAAAAGAAAGGAGAATACTATGAAAGAAATCTCATGGTTTCTAACTACTAATTACTCTACTAACATGCTAACCTCTTAGTGATAATTGCCTAACATAGATCCTTGGCCATCACTAGCCCTTAGCTTCAAGAGACGATACAATGCATGGAAATAAGATGGTTCTTCACATTCAAACTTGCATCAAAAGCAAGCTAAAACAAACATTAAATCATCAAAACTATTAGAAGCAAGCATAAAATAAGAGAGTTAGCTTGGTTAGTAAGTTAGCAAGTTAGATGTTAGAACCCATCATCATGAGCCATCAATGGCTCTTGCAAGCGCAAGGCCTTGTAGAGGCTATTAGATTCATGTGGATTATCAAGTAAGTGGTAAGCTAGTTAGTGGTTAGTAGTTAGTCACCATGAGAGAAAATCTAGCTAAGCATCATGTAGAAGGTGGAGAAAATTATAATAAAAAAGAAAGGAGGCACCTTTACATAGATTATCGCCATCTATACATCAATATCTCCCTATTTGTTTCTGAATCTCTCTGTCCAACTGCAAGATCTAAAAAGGAAATGAGAATAAAAATAAAAGAAGAAGAAAATCCTAATCAACAACTAGAAGAGAGAAAACCTAACCTAAATACAAATCTGCTTGCGTTTTGGGCCTCTATAGGGGTATATATAGGCAAAAGAAGGATTTGGGAGATGAAACGAGGCCATGCGTCAAAAATCGACCGTGGGCCCACCACTTTGCCGCGGAAACGCGACAATTGCTACGTTTCTGTGGCAATACTAGGGACCTAGGTCCCTGGCTTTGGTGCGTGGGTTCGTGGCGCTTCGGAGACCTTCTAGATATGCTCAGATTCAGTTAATTTCATCCAGATTTGCGTCAGACACCCGCAAGGGTCTAGGTTCAATGCATCTTCTAGAAACTCCCTTACTTGACCTCCAAGAAATATGGATTTAATTACCCGAAAATGGGTTTAATTAAGCTCTTATTACCCTTTTGCCCTCCTTGTCTTGATTATCTGTAAGGGAGACTAAAAAAAGGTTTAGACTGACATTTTATTCATAAATCAGTAGGAAAATGTGATATAATAATGCAAAACTATAGACTAATCACATCCCCACATTTATCTTTTGCTCATCCTGAGCAAAACAAGAAAAGAAAAACTCTACTACAAATGTTATTACACCACTTTCGCAGGTGACGTGATTGCACTGAGCGCGTGCAACAAGTCGTTAAACCTCTAGGTTACGCCTAGAGTTTTCAGTAGATTACCCCTACAAAATCTATAAAGAAAGAAGACAAATGTTAGTATTTTGGTAACACATTTTGAAAGAGAGAAAAGTTTATGAAATATTTTTGCAAAAATATAAGCGATCTAAGGTAATAAGTCCACCAAAAATTATTCTTCCTTAAAATTAGTCTATATGCAAGATCTTATCTTCAATTAGGGTAAGAATTCAAAACTAGATTGAATATTTTATCCTTCATAAAACCTAGATAATTTGCACTTTGTGATAGTGAAAATTTCTGAGATTTCAACTCTAACCATCAAACCATTTATATGTATGTATATCTATTGTTTTGTCATTTTCTTAGGCTTTCTAATTTACCCAGATAGTGAGTCTTTAACCGATGACTCCAAGACCAGATGGTCTTAGGACACCAGATGAGAAAACATCCCTCGGGTTTAAGGACTAGAGTAAACAAGGCCACAAAACTAAGGGGGATTATTTGTTTCTTTTGACCACCGTTAGGTGTGAATAATCATACTCCTTGAGGCATAATTATCTAGCTTAATAAGTGGTTTTTTATTCATTTATACCATATATTTTTTCTTTTAAATTTCTTTGCTTTATGGCATTTTTGGTCTTTATTTCCATCCCAAAATTGTGTAAGTGTGAAATGCATACTTTCTAAGGCAAAAAATTCAAGATAAAATTATCTCTCCAATTTATCTTACTTAGCCTATAATCTAAAACAAGATCCATTATTTCGACTAGGTTTAAGATGTCATAATTAAGGCTTCCTTAATTTCTAAGATCATCTTAATTTTCTTAAAATAGATCAAAACTTTATCTCTTGGTTCAAAAAGATTTTAAAAGAAAAGAAAAATCCTATACAAAGAAAAATTCTAAGAATATCCTAAAAGAAGTGAAAAAGATAGAAAATCTAAAAACTCTGCGTTAGTAGACCGTCCCCACACTTATCTCATGCATTGTTCCCAATGCATCGTGAATGTATGTATGCATGAACAAATAGAGAAGGAAGGAAAAATCACCTCAAGGTGGTGGTTCTGGTGGCGGTATGATTGATCCACGAAAGGCTGCCTAATCCAATTTGTGTGGAGTTCGGAGGAACCCACCAGAGACCTCTAAAATACAAACCACTAGAATGATGTATATATGGATGTTTTTTATTAAGAATTTTACCCCATCTAATTTTCAAATTTTCAAAATAATTTCTGAGTCAATTTTGTCAATACCTTTCTCCAAAAATCAAGTATAAAAGATGGAATGATTGATCTGGGCTCCGAAAGTACATGAACTAATATCGACTCAGAAATTTGACTTAAGTCAAATAAAGGCTCAGGAGTCGAAATTGGTTCAGGAATCGGGGGGTCCAAATCAAGAAATTGAAATCCTATTCCACATTTATTTTCCCACAACGGAATGTGACTTTCTAAGATTAGTGATTCAAGTTCAAGAATGATAGGTATGAGAATCAAAACTGACTCTAAAATGTTGCTCAAATCAGGTAGCAAAATAGGAGTCAATATTGATTCAGGAATTTGAACTGGATCACAAATTTGAGGATCGAACTCACATTCTTATCTAAGTTCAATTTCTTTGAAAGGAAAACTTACAAATTTGTCAATGAGATATTCAAAAGCATAAAATTGGTCAAGTTTAATTTGTTGATTATAAAAGATTGGTGATTCAATTTCATTATGGATTGGCACAGGATCCAATGTTAACTCGGCAAAAAGCCTGAAATCAGGTAAAAACACCTCAGTCATTATGGAATCAGGAAGTGAAATTGAATGACCAAGTTGAGGTTCAGGGTCATATTCATGCTCAAGTTCAAAATCAGGAAAAGGATAACTTGTCAAGATGTCAATGGGATTTTCAACATTTGAAGTTTGGTCAAGTTTAGATGGGTGTGCTGAAATTGAATCTTGGTTCTCAAAATGACAAGAGTCTTGGGTCAAATCAATAGAGTTAGAGATATCTGAATTGGTTAAAAGTTGATAAGATAGAGTTTCCTCATTCCTATAAATGCTAACCAATTGACTCAATTGTGTTTCCAACCTACTGATAGAGTGGGCAGAAAATTTTTAAAATTGTAGTTCAGACTCTTGTAAGACTTCTATACTCATTTCTAGATATGATGTTTCTTCTAGTTGATGCTCTAGAATGGGAGTGTAGGAATCTTGATTTTCAAAACAGCAAGAGGCCTGGGTCAAATCGATAGAATTAGAGATATCTGGATTGGTCAAGGGTTGATAAGAGAGAGTTTCGTCATTCTTATTAATGTTGACCAATTGACTCAATTGTGTTTCCAACCTATCGATAGACTGAGAAGAAGATTTTTGAAATTGTAGTGCGGACTCCTGCAAGATTTCTATACTCTTTTCTAGAAGTTATTTTTTTTCAAGTGGATATTCCAGAAAGGGAGTGTAGGAATCTTGGTTTTGGAAAGATAGTTAAGATTGTGAGTCCAACATGTTTTAAAATTGAAGCTCAGACTCACTAAAGCACTCCATATTCGTTTCCAGGGCAAATGGTTGTTCATTTTGAATAGGTGGAAATGAGTATGAATCTTGAAATGTTATGGAATTGGGGAGTTGAGCTTCTTTTGTTGGGACTCAAGCATGGCTTGTACAACTTCTTACTCTTTTCTAACTCAGATTTTTCTTCAATGGGTAGTCTAGGAAAAGGAGTATAGGAAGCAAAATTGGGGAATGGAGATTGTGAACATTGAGAAAATTATATACAAGGTGGTGGAAAATTTGACTCGGGGGAGTTGAATCCCCATTGACTCTATGAAGAGTGAAAATTATTTTGAAAATTATGGTTATAAGATTAGGGGTATGAGTTGTATTGATTCGGATAAGTCCAACCTGGTGTATTTAGTTGATTCCTATTATAAAAAGCCGGGTTAGAATTATCCGAACAAATGGGGTCGGTGTGAAATATGGATTCATATTAGGATTGAAAGAATTGTTAGTGTTGAATTCCATTTCACAAACAATCACAAACAAAAAAGAAGAAGCAAACAACAAACAAAAAGAAAAAAAATCAAAACCAAGCCTATACTAGGGTTGACCTAGACCTAGACGACTCCTAACTGGTCGATTACCCGGGAGAGGTTGTTACTTGAATCTGACGACAAGCTAATCGGCCAGGTAGGGGCAAAATACGATGGGAGGTATCCATACGTAAGCAACGGGTCTTAATTACGCCAAACCACGGTATCTTCGAGGCGTAACCTCTTAATCTCCAGCCTTAGACACTGATTTCACAAGAGTAATTCAAAATAAGTTTCACACTCTGTGAGTCCGAGATGTCCCTAGGGGCCAACGTCTATCAATTTTTATTAGGGCTTGGGTTGTATGAGTTGGGAGGTGATTTTTGGGCTAAGGAAGGGTGATGAAATGCCCACCTTATATTTTATGGGTTTTGCCCTTAATTTCAATTCGTGCAAGTGTGTAATATAGACAAAAAGATAACACAAAGTGACTAAATCACCCACGTGTTTGTCCTATGCTATATGCAATGCCATATGTACACCTTGTTGGCCCAGAGGCCTTCCACTCTAGTTTTGATGATGATTAACTCAAGTAGTTATGTTTACTAATAATCTTGTGATGTTTAGTATCAGATCATTAATCAAGATATTGTTGGTAATTAGCTTCAACAAAGGAGTTTGGAAGCTTTCACATGGTGATTCCAGAGCCCGAGCATCAAGATGATACATAGCACTCGTTGGAGTCAAGCTCGGTGGATCACGTTTTGGACCAAAGTGACTTGAAGACGATGTTCCTCAAGAAGACCTTAGGCACCTAGTTTAGTTTGTATTTTAGATCCATGTGTAAAGATTAGATAGCGTGATATGCTCAAGTTCACTACACACACACGTTTCATGTTTTGGATTTGGTTTTTCGGTTTTTAGTTTAACCGATATTGTTTTTCATGAATAGATAGTATCAATACAAGTTTAATGTATATTAGATGTGTTCTATATACATGCATGCTTAACTTCTTAGACAAACTTAGTTTGATATGCCTATTCATGTTGTTTTGTGTTTTGGTATTTTTAACAAAACATATTTTGGATATTAAAGTAAAAAACAATGATATGTATATGTTTCATGTATATTGGACCTATGTCCATATGCAACATGTTTTATAATGTTTAAGTATCATGTTTTTGTATTTAAATGAGTTTTAGGAAAAAACAGATTTCCTATTGAAAAATTCAAGTTTGGTAAAATACAGGTTTTGGTTTTTGACAAAATTTATAAGACACAAAATGGTTCAAAATGTTTGATATTTGTGTTGAAATTTTTATCACAAGTTTATATTTAAATATAAAATGATAAAACTATTTTTGTGGATTTTTAGAAGATTTATGGGATTTATTAGAATATATTTTAACAAGTTTTTCTGTCCCAGTTTTCTGCCTGACAGGCTCTGGAGGTCGACCGCATGGTCGACCGGACCCCAGAGTCGGTCGACCGGGCGGTCGACTGACGTGCACAAGCCTGTGCACGTTTGGCCAGGCACTTGGACGGTCGACCGGCCAGAGAGCTTTGCTCTCTGGAAATTTTCGGTCGACTGGCCGGTCGACCACAGGCTCCCAACGGTCATATTTATGACCGTTGGCGTCGACCGCCAGCCGCGCTGGCTGACAAAAACAGCCAACGGCTAGTTTTTTTGTAGGAGGCTTTATATACCCCCATTTCTTTGGGATTTGGGCAAGATTTTCAAGAGCAAATTTTTCCATATTCTCTGGTTTATAAAACAAGTTTTCAAAAGTGTTTAGAGCTTCAAAAGATCTATTCTTTTATTGTTTTAGTTTTTTGGAAAAATAAAAGAAAATAGAATTTTGGGAGATTTGTGTTGTTCTTCATTTCCATCATCTTTAAAGAGTTTTTCCCAAAGTTTTTCTTTGAGTTTTTTTGATTTCCAAAACACCTAGTTTTTCCACTTGAGCTATCACTCTATCCTTTCTATAGGATCATTTGTTTTGTGGGAAAAAGAGATTGAGTTTGTAGTCTTTGAGATCACCTTATTGTAAACACCCCTTTCTTTTTGGCTATCCCTCTTTGGTAGAGGTTGATTTAGATTGTGGGGTGCTCCCTCTTTGGTAGAGGTTGAGATTGTTGGTTTGCTCCCTCTTGGTGAGGTGGAGTTGGTGTTGGTTTGTATCCCTCTTCGGTAGAGGTGGATTGTGGTTGTTTGGCTACGGGCCTACCCCTCGTGTGTGAGGTGGTGATTGTTTGCCTCAGTGGAGGTTGTATTGGTTGAGAGAGGAGTTCGGTACACCCGGTTGTACAAAATCCTCCTCGGTGGAGGTTCCCTCGGTGGGAGTCCTCGGTGGACAAGTTAATGGATTAGAAATCCTTCTCGGTGAAGGCGGGGACGTAGAGCTAGGGGCTCGAACCTCGGAACATATCTTTATGTTTGTGTTTGATCAATTGTCTGTCAACTCTCTCTCTTTTTATATGTGTTGTGCATTGCATCATTCATATCATTCATATCATATTTTCTTGTGTTGTGCCTTGCATTATTTCATATTGCTTATCATCTTATATGCTTGGCTTGTGTTTGTGTGCCTCACTTGTACTTAACCACGAGAGCTTCATATAGCACCTCAACTCTTATTCAGAGGAATCAAGAGGAGTTAGTCCAGAGCCCTTCACGGGGAATTCGGCTACACTCGTTGGTTGTACTAAGTGTTTGTGCAAATTTGTTTTAGCTTCCGCATTTAGTTTTTAGATTAGCATTATCACTTATTCACCCCCCTCTAAGTGATTTCAATTGGTATCAGAGCCTACGCTCCTGATACTTAGGTTTAACCACCTAGGAGTGAGATCTTGGTTAGCTAATCTACATTTGCATTTGCATATATTTGCTTGCACACATATAGTTTACACCCATGGACTTCATGACCCCACCTATGTTTGATTCTTCCAACATTGTTGTTTGGAAGACAAAGATGTCCATATACCTCCAAACCCTAGGCTTGCATGTTTTCCTTGCCGCTACCAAGAAATGCTATCTTGGTAATAGCAATCATATAGGGCCAATGCACAAGCCCTTGAGGCTATTAGAAGCACACTTTCAAAAGAACATCTTATGCTTGTTTCTAATCTTGATTCTGCTTTTGCAGTGTGGAACAAGTTGACCACAACTACCACCTCCAAGCTTCAAGTGCCAATCCAATAAGAGGAGGAATCTAGTGAAGAATCCGAGTCTTAATACTTCATGGTCCAAGGGAATGACTCCCTTGAGGTACAATCGAAAACTCAACTAGATTGTAATGATTGTGCTAGTTCTTCAAATGATTATGTTGATGCCCATGCTTTGAATGAAGAACTATCTATTGTGTGTGAAAAATTAATAGAAAAATATAATGTTTTTAAAAAGAAGACTATAGGTATTAACAAAGAAAATAAAGATTTGCTTTCTAAACTAGACTTGGTTTTGCAAGAGAAAGAAAAGGTTTCTAATGAAAAAGATTCATTAAAGACTAAACTAGATCTTGCTTTGAAAGAAAATGAATTTTTTAAATCTAAAAATGATTGCAATGTTATTTTGAAGAAAATTGAAAAACTGGCTTCAAAAGTTGATTTTGTTGTAAAACAAAATGAATCTTTGAAAACAAAAATTATTTCTATTTCAAAAGATTTAGATGTGTGTTTAAAGAAAAATGAAGGTTTGAAAAGTAAAATTGATTCTCTTGTTTGCCATGCTAGGGTAGTTCCATCTAGGTCACCCACTGCATGCTCCACTTCTTCTTTAATTAACAATGACATATCTATACTAAAGAAGAACATGGATTGTTTGGGCTCCACTTTGAGCCATTGTGTTTCTAGTCATTCACGTTTGGAATCCATGTTTCGCAAGAAACAAATTCCATCTATTATGCATGCACACCCATCACGGCATACACATGCTACCCACGGTCACGACCATCACATGTATGCTCATGTGTACACATGTACACATTGTGGACGTAAGGGCCACCTTGCTAAATTTTGCTATGATCGTATACATGATGTTAATTTAGCAACTAAATTTGTTTGGGTTAGAAAAGGTACTAGCCCCCATGGACCCAAAAGAGTGTGGGTACCAAAGACTACCCCTATTGTATTTGATGTAGGTGTGGGCTCTCACATGACGTGAGAGTAATGGTGCCTTGAGGTGGATGCGTTCCGAGCTTCGTGTGGACTTTTTGGATGCATCACTTTCAAGGAAAGTTTGGTGGGAAGACCACCGTGTTTTGGAGACTTGGGAGTTGCCTTCTAGGTTTTGGTAACAGTCTCTTACTCCTTATTTATGTTTGCATGTTTTTCATGTTTATTGTTTGTAGCATGTTTTGATGTTTATAGATTATTATGAAAATGCCATAATTATTAGATCATTGACATGCATGTATAGCATTTAAGACACCCATGTTTAATATGGATCATTATTTTTGTGTTCTAACATATGTTTAGCTATCATGTTTATCATAGTTCTAATAACACGTGAATTTACATAATGATCGTTTTTATGCTTATCATGTTGATTTATTTCTTCCTTTATGCTTTAAGTGTTGAATATATGTTTAAATGTTAGTTTTCATTAAGACTAGGATATATACTTGTACATAGAGTGGGCCACAAATAGATCTTTATATGTTTGTACTTGAATGCTTATTTGTACCCATTAGATGTGCTAGTATAGTCTAGTTTTGATGATTCATGCATTTGACTTGTATTCATATTTTATCCATGTTGTTCATGTGTTTATGTTTCACTTCATGTATATGTCTATTTTGCCAAACCTTAAGATATACATGTATACCCCTTGAGTCATTTGCTTTTCATGCAAATCTTTATATATGGACTCAATTGTGTTTAGGGATATGTATGTATACTTTTTGTGTTGTCAAAACATACATATGCCTTGAAGTATAAACTATTTTTATTGAAAAGTTTGATTTTCATGTTTTAAGGAATATTGAGTTAATGTCTATCTTTCATGACTATGATCTTCACATCTTGTTTGTACACTCATCTTTATAGTTTACTCATGTATTGTTTTCATGAGTCATATTTATGCTTCTTTGATTTAGAGTGTTGACTATCATGTGATTTTCATGTTTCATGAAAAATATTTTTGTTTTTATTCCTTACTTGATGGATTTCGTACTAGTTAACAAGTTTTTTTTTCCATTTAACTAGTTCGTATTCTTCTCATGGTAGATGTTTTCAAACATACTATATTTTTCAAATCTATTTTTGTAAACCCCTACCTTCAAGGGGCGGCTGGATGGGAGTCCATGCCTTGTATGTTCTTTATTGAAAATCATTTTAAACTTGAGCATGAATGGGTGGTAGGTTATATGAGCTATACACTTGATCTTATTGTTGTTTCAATTGGTATCATTGGATTCTTTCAATTGGTATCAATATTGACATTTTTTGTATACTCATATATTTGTATATATGTATGCTTTCATTTCATATAATATCAATTTCAATTGGTATCTAATTTTTCATACATATATAAATCTTGTTTATGCAAGGCTTGAAGTTTTAATGACTATCATGTTTCAATTGATATTTTAATAACATGCATAAGCTTATGAAAAATAAAAATTTTTTGATCATGTTTTTAGTTGGCATTTCATAAAGGGGTAGAAAACTTGCATTTCTTATTTCAATTGGTATTTTTGATTTCCACTCCCTTACTTTATGATTGAAAATGATTTAACAAAAATTATAAAAATAATAATTTCTATTGGTATCATATGCTTAAAAAGAATACTAATCTCTATTGATATCAAGATGTTTATTTGAATGTTTCTAATTGGTATCAAGATTTTCTTTGTTTTCTCAAAATTGGTATCATTGTGTTTATGTTTCCTTTTAATTGGTATCAAGATGCACTTCTTTGACATATTTTTAATTGGTATCATATTTGATTGAACCCCTTATTGATATAAATTTTTTTTTTAGACAAAAAGGACAAAAAGGGGGAGAACATTGCATTTATTGTTTTCATCCCTTTTGTTAATTCTTTGTTTCGAACAAAAAGGGGGAGAAAAATTTATTGATTTGTTTTTACTTTGACCCTTTGTTGATGATTGACAAAAAGGGGGAGAAGTATTTGGCATATATATATGAATGTTTTTTTATGCATGTTTTATTTGGGGGAGAAGTATTTTGTTTATTAAAAAAAAATTTGATAGCATTGTTTGTATTGATTAATTGGTATCAAGAGCATGCCTTGACAATTTATTTTCAATTTCAATTTGGATCAGAGCATGTTTTGACAATTTATTTGTTTTATGCATGATTGATGCATATTCATGTTGAGTATTTATTGCATATATTTATTGTTTAATGTTATGCATGAGTTAAGGGGGAGCTTCTTTGAAGCTTAACTTTAATCCATGCATATATAACTCCATGAGTTTTGTCACCATCAAAAAGGGGGAGATTGTTGGCCCAGAGGCCTTCCACTCTAGTTTTGATGATGATTAACTCATGTAGTTATGTTTACTAATAATCTTGTGATGTTTAGTTTCAGATCATTAATCAAGATATTAGTTGGTGATTGGCTTCAACAAAGGAGTTTAGAAGCTTTCACATGGTGATTCCAGAGCCCGAGCATCAAGATGATACATATCACTCGTTGGAGTCAAGCTCGGTGGATCACGTTTTGGACCAAAGTGACTTGAAGACGATGTTCCCCAAGAAGACCTTAGGTACCTAGTTTAGTTTGTGTTTTAGATCCATGTGTAAAGATTAGATAGTGTGATATGCTCAAGTTCACTACACACACACGTTTCATGTTTTGGATTCGGTTTTTCGGTTTTTGGTTTAACCGATATTGTTTTTCATTAATAGATAGTATCAATACAAGTTTAATATATATTAGATGTGTTCTATATACATGCATGCTTAACTTTCTAGACAAACTTAGTTTGATATGCCTATTCATGTGGTTTTGTGTTTTGGTATTTTTAACAAAACATATTTTGGATATTAAAGTCAAAAACAATGATATGTATATGTTTCATGTATATTGGACCTATGTCCATATGCAATATGCTTTATAATGTTTAAGTATCATGTTTTTGTATTTAAATGAGTTTTAGGAAAAATCAGATTTCCTATTGAAAAATCCAACTTTGGTAAAATACAGGTTTTGGTTTTTGACAAAATTTATAAGACACAAAAATGGTTCAAAATGTTTGATATTTGTGTTGAAATTTTTATCACAAGTTTATATTTCAAAATAAAATTATAAAACTATTTTTGTGGATTTTTAGAAGATTTATGGGATTTATTAGAATATTTTTTAACAAGTTTTTCTGTCCCAGTTTTCTGCCTGACAGGCTCTGGCGGTCGACCGCACGGTCGACCGGACCCCAGAGTCGGTCGACCGGGCGGTCGACCGACGTGCACAAGCCTGTGCACGTTTGGCCAGGCACTTGGGCGGTCGACCGTGTGGTCGACCGGCCGGTCGACTGCAGGCTCCCAACAGTCATATTTATGACCGTTGGCGGTCGACCGGGCGGTTAACCGCCAGCCGCGCTGGCTGACAAAAACAGCCAACGGCTAGTTTTTTGTGGGAGGCTTTATATACCCCATTTCTTTGGGATTTTGGCAAGATTTTCAAGAGCAAATTTTTCCCTATTCTCTGGTTTATAAAATAAGTTTTCAAAACTGTTTAGAGATTCAAAAGATCTATTCTTTTATTGTTTTAGGTTTTTGGAAAAATCAAAGAAAATAGAATTTTGGGAGATTTGTGTTGTTCTTCATTTCCATCATCTTTAAAGAGTTTTTCCCAAAGTTTTCTTTGAGGTTTTTTGATTTCCAAAACACCTAGTTTTTCCACTTGAGCTATCACTCTATTCTTTCTATAGGATCATTTGTTTTGTGGGAAAAAGAGATTGAGTTTGTGGTCTTTTAGATCACCTTATTGTAAACACCCCTTTCTTTGTGGCTATCCCTCTTTGATAGAGGTTGATTTGGATTGTGGGGTGCTCCCTCTTTGGTAGAGGTTGAGATTGCTGGTTTGTTCCCTCTTGGTGAGGTGGAGTTGGTGTTGGTTTATATCCTTCTTCGGTAGAGGTGGATTGTGGTTGTTTGGCTACGGGCCTACCCCTCGTGTGTGAGGTGGTGATTGTTTGCCTTAGTGGAGGTTGTATTTGTTGAGAGAGGAGTTCGGTACTTCCGGTTGTACAAAATCCTCCTCAATGGAGGTTCCCTCGGTGGGAGTCCTCGGTGGAAAAGTTAGTGGATTAGAAATCCTTCTTGGTGAAGGCGGGGACGTAGAGCTAGGGGCTCGAACCTCGGAACATATTTTTGTGTTTGCGTTTGATCAACTGTCTCTCAACTCTCTCTTTTTATATGTGTTGTGCATTGCATCATTCATATCATTCATATCATATTTGCTTGTGTTGTGCCTTGCATTATTTCATATTGCTTATCATCTTATATGCTTGGCTTGTGTTTGTGTGCCTCACTTGTACTTAACCACGAGAGCTTCATATAGCACCTCAACTCTTATTCAGAGGAATCAAGAGGAGTTAGTCCAGAGCCCTTCACGGGGAATTCGGCTACACTCGTTAGTTGTACTAAGTGTTTGTGCAAATTTGTTTTAGCTTCCGCATTTAGTTTTTAGATTAGCATTATCACCTATTCACCCCCCCTCTAGGTGATTTCACACCTCAGTCCAGATCACAACAACAGAGCAAAATACAGTATAGTGGAATTGAAATTTGACATGTGCCTAAATGCAAATGTCTAAATCGTTTTAAAAGCGTCCAAATACCGTATTTTGGCTCTTTAATTTATTACAGTGCTTAGGCAATCAAAGCAGAAATTTAGCAGCAGAATATAAGAATATATGCAACTTGCAAATTCCCTGCAGAAGATGAAGTCAAAATGCCACAAACACGCTGCGTTTCTGCAACTTTCCTTGGGTTTTCGTGGTACAGTTATGGAAGCAGGGTCCCTGCTTTCTAGAGCAGGGACATGCAAGCAAAAGAAGAGTTCTGTAATGTTCAATTTCTGCAAAAATTAACCTGCAAACCAAAATAGAGAAGAAAATGTTAAAAAAAACATGAAATCAAAACCGTTCCCGTCCCCATCAACGGCACTAAAAATTTGATCGGGGTGGAACAAGCACTCGAAAATGTGTATTTGTGAAATCAATTTAAATGCGTATGTGTTAATGTTCCCTCGATACTTCCGTTATAGCATTGGCTCAACGGGTCGAATCCACAGGGACGGGAGGCGATATAAGCATCAACAGTTTATGTTCACTTCGGTTGTTAACAAGTTTTTCTTTGTTAAAGAATGAGAAAAAGATAAAGAAAATATATTCAGAAGTGATAGGTGAAGAAAGCGATGAAACGGTGATGTGAAACTAAAAGAGAAGTGATTTGGAAAACAAAATAGAAAAGAAGATGAAGCTTATGGTAAAGAAAATGAAAACAAAGGTGAACACAGAAGATGGTGAAAACAGTGATGAAAAGATAAAGGAAGAGTTTCGAAATCAATTTTTAAAATAAAGTAAAAAGAAAGGAGAATACTATGAAAGAAATCTCATGGTTTCTAACTACTAATTACTCCATTAACATGCTAACCTCTTACTGATAGTTGCCTCACATAGATCCTTGGCCATCACTAGTCCTTGGCTTCAAGAGACGATACAAAGCATGGCAAATCAGATGGTTCTTCGCATTCAAACTTGCATCAAGAGCAAGCTAATAGAAACATTAGATCATCAAAATTATTAGAAGCAAGCATGAAATAAGAGAGTTAGCTTGGTCAGCAAGTTAGCAAATTAGATGTTAGAACCCATCATCATGAGCCATCAATGGCTCTTGTAAGAGCAAGGCCTTGTAGAGGCTATTAGATTCATGTGGATTATCAAGTAAGTGGTTAGCTAGTTAGTGGTTAGTAGTTAGTCACCATGAGAGAAAATCTAGCTAAGCATCATGTAGAAGATGGAGAAAATTACAATAGAGAAGAAAGGAGGCACTTTTATATAGATTGTCACCATCTATTACATCAATATCTCTCTATCTTTCTCTGAATCTCTCTGCCCTACTACAAGATCTAAAAGAAAATGAAAATACAAAATAAAAGAAGAAGAAAATCCTAATCTATAACTAGAAGAGAGAAAACCTACACTAAATCCAAATTTGCTTGCGTTTCAGGCCTCTACAGGGGTATATATAGGTAAAAGAAGGATCTAGAAGACGGGACGAGGCCACGCGTCGAAAATTGACACGCGGGCCCACTATTTTGCCATGGAAATGCGGCAATTGTCGTGTTTCTGTGGCAATACCAGGGACCTAGGTCCCTGGTTTTGGTGCGTGGGTTCGTGGTGCTTCGGGGACCTTCTAGATATGCTCAGATCCGGTTAATTTCGTTCAGATTTGCGTCAGACACCCGCAAGGGTCTAGGTTCAATGCATCTTCTAGAAACTTCCTTGCTTGGCCTCCAAGAAATGCGGATTTAATTACCCGAAAATAGGTTTAATTAAGCTCTTATTACCCTTTTGCCCTCGTTGTCTTAATTATCTGCAAGAGAGACCAAAACACGGTTTAAACTGACATTTTATTCATAAATCAGTAGGAAAATGCGATATAATAATGCAGAACTGTAGACTAATCACCTCCCCTAGAGTTTGTGGGGGAGATAATGAAGTATGAACTGCTCTGGGCAATCCAAGCAAGAAAGATCAAAGGTTACTGTCTCTGAGATCTAACAAAGAGCGACTATGCAGAAATTGGGCGGCACGCGGGAAGCTTCAGAAATGTTGCAAATGCACAGCAATATTAGGGATTCCACGACAAAATTTAGGAGGTAGGTGCTGGGTTTTCTTGTAGGGTAGTGCGCTTTCTTCTTCTCTCCAGATCTAGTTTCAATTTTAAGGTTGAGTCATGTTCCAGAAAAAATAAGGCTGTATGGAGCAAGAGCAGAAGTTTAGAGTAAACCGTGTAAGTCCATATATCAATGTTCAAGCTCTGGATATGAATATAAAGTTAATACTCCTTCGAACTACCGTTTGTAGGAAAATATATAACGGGTCGTATCTGCAAGAAGGGCTTACGGTGGTAGCTTTCTTAGTACTTGTTGTTCTTGTTTTTGGAAAGAAAATGAAATCCTTCTTTATTTAAGAATTGAAAAAGAAAATAAAGTTAAAAAAAGATGATGAATCCTTTTGTGTTAAGAAAAGAAGAATGAAACGAGGAAGGTAGAATGAAAATGGTGAATTTTTGAAAAGTAGAAGAAAAATGAACTTTGTATGAGAAAGAAAGTTCTTAGAAATTAGACGAGTTTTTATCAGATAGAAAGAAAGCCATGACTAACTAACAGCTCTACACTACTAACTTACTAATCTCTTGGATGATTTGTGCCTCATGTAAATTCATTGGCATATTGTCCATCTTGTTTCATCAAGTCAAAAAGTTTTCACAATTTGTTGAGGTGTTCCTCTCTTAGCTTTGTTAGGTGGCCTCCTTGGATCATAGGCTCACAAGAATGGAACTTAAGAATTTGAGATTTATAATTTTGATATGCATGACAAGAATGTTAGGTTCATTAGAACATCAAAGCCATAGTTTAGCTAGCATGAAATAAGAAGCTAGTGCATTAATTTGTTAGCATATTAAGGTGATCACATCATCATGTTCCATCAAGGCTCTTGTTAAAGAAATAAGGCTCTAAATGAGGCACACATGAATCATATTGATGAAATTACAAAACCTTCATTAAGATAAAAAATAACACTCATCTTCATTGGGAAATAAAGAGACTTGTTAAGCACAAGAATAGGAATTATAAACATCCAATGAATCATATGAGTTAACATCATCCAAGAGTTAGTAGTTAGTAGTGTTAGAAGTTAATTAGTCATGTTAGAAGGTTAGTTATCCATTGAGAAGTAAAGCAAAGAAGAAAATATAGTAGATTAAAGTGCAAAAAATTAAAAGCTTGAAAGTAAAGAGTAAGAATTAAAAAGGCAAGAAATTAGAGGAAGAAGATCATGAGCTTTGTATTTGTTTGTCACTCTCAATTACAGAGATCGCACTCTCAACCTCTCTCTTTTCTGGAATCTAAAAAGATAAAAGAAAATTACAAGAGAAAGCTAAAAAAGAACATAAAGAAATCCTAAACCTTCTCCTAAAATTTATGCCTATCTCCTCCTCTTAAAATAGAGGCCCTGGGGGTCTTTATATAGGCACTAGGAACTCATCGCTTTCAATCGTAGCCGCAGGATCAAACACTGCATCAACGGCCCAAGTTCTGCCACGGATCCACGACCAAAGCCGCGTTTCAGCGGCTGAATCTTGGCTGTTATGCCAGCGATCGCGCTGACAGGCTGTCTCTGCCCAGGTGTATTGTGAGAGCTTATAGAACCATGAGGATTTTCCTGGTTCGTTACAGATGTGGGCTTCATTGAATTAGGCTCTGTTAATCTCCTTTAAATCCTTGAATTAGCTTGAATTTGGACCTTCTTCTTTATTAGAGAGTGGACCTGAAATTTAAGAGAAACAGCCATTAAAAAGATCATTTTTATTGATAGTATGCATGAAAATGTTATGCAAAATGATACAAATTGAACACTAATCACACCCCATACCTAGCTTTTGCTCGTCCTTGAGTAAAATAAGCAAAGAAAAAGAGTAAAATCCTGACTATCTTATTACACCACTTTCGTAGGTGACACGATTGCACTGAGCATGTACAACAAGCTGTTAAACCTCTAGGTTACCCTAGAGGAGGAGTGTTGTCTCCTGAGGGTTTTTTCAGCGGATTGCACCCACAAAATCCAAAGGAAAAGAAACATGTTAGTGATTTTACCCAAAGAAAAGAAAGAAAAAAGAAAGAAAGTTTATGATCCATTTTTATAAAAATTTAAGTAATCTTCCAGTTTAGGTTACCCCAAATTATTCCTTCTCATTATAAGTTTCCATTTGATGTTTTGTCTTCACTAAAGGTTAAGTTTCAAAAATAGAGAGAGCATATATATCAAGCCTAAAATATATTCATTTATATGTGTGAGGAATTGTTCTTAGACTAGGATACCTTTATTTATGTTTTATTATATATATATATATATTTACTCTTATTTATTTTTCTTAGCTTCATTAGGCTTTCTAATTTACCCATATAGCGAGCCTTTTACAGATGACTCCCAGACCAGATGATCTTAGGGCACCAGATGAGGATACATCCCTAAGGTTCAAGGACTCGAATAAACAAGGCCACGAATGCTAAGGACTCAAACACCTTTAGACATGACTGGTCATACTTCTTAAGACATAACTAACCAGCTTAATTGGTGATTAAGTGAGTTATTTATTTCTAACATTTTTTTATTTTATATAAATAAAGGACTAAGTTTTTATTTAATCCCTCAACATGTAAATGTATATATACTTAGGAAAAATTCAAAATCTAATTATCTATCTATTCTTTTTTTCTTAACCTAAAAATCCAACAATTCTTCTTATTTAAAACTTTAATCAAGATATCCTAGTTTAAAGTTTCCCTAATTCCTAAGATCAAGTTAATTTTTTTTAAAAAAATGGATCAAAAAGATTTTTTTTTAGATATATAAAGAAAAATCAAAATCTAAGTTAAAAGAAACTTAAAATCCTAAAAAACACTCAAAATCTAAGTTAGTACTCTCCTCCACACACCTATCTCATGCATTGTTCCCCAATGTATGCAAATAAATCGCATACCTGAAATAAGGTAGTGAAAGGATATCACCCCCTCCTACGGCTCAGCGCAGCCGTGGTGTTTGGACTGGCCGACTGAGATCTCCTAAAGCCCTCTTCAATACATTCCAAATGAGTGGTATGCTCCTCCATTTGTTTTCTCAACCTAAATCTGGCCTTGGAAAATTTTCTTCATGCCTTTTCATACGGAAGACATGAATGCTCTAGAATCAGTGGGTGGGGGCTGCTGCCAAAAAGTAGGTTCATCATCCTCCTCTAATAGTTCCTCAGAAGAGGATTCTGCTTGGGCATCCTCAGGTTGGATACTAGGGGTCCAAACGGCATGTAAACAACTGTTGTATGTACTAGTTACCTGTTCTGGTGCAACAAATATGCGATCATATGAATCAAAGACTTCGTCTGATAGGAAATTCTTACACAAATGAGTCATTAACATGGGATGCGAATATTTGGCACCTCTAGTGCGTGTGGAGTTGGTGATGAGACAGTTGAATATGATCGTGTTAATGAATAATGTGTGCTGCTTTGTCATCAGATCATGAATAATTTGCAACACTGGCCTATTGAAAGAAGTAGTATGGTTTAGGCCGAGGATATTGCGTTAGATCCAGTGTCCAACACAATGTATTAATTAGTCACATATGTTGCATATACATTGTCACCTTACCATACTTTTTAGCTCCTATTAATAAGTCTTTTTCTTCTTTGTTTAATGTAGGCCCAAGTGCTAAAAGAAAGAAAAGAGAAACAAGCCCAAAAGCCCACCAAATTCTGATTTAATTCAGAATAAATTTGAAATCAAGGAATCAGGGCAAAATCTTGGCATATCAAGAGGTTGAGAAGAATCCTCCCTGAATCAAGCGGTTAAAGCCACACAATCAAAGGCTGTTTCGTCAACTTTTGGAGCAGAAACAAGAAAACCAGAAGAAGATACAGGCAAATCATCAAACCAGTGTTCTCCACCAATTGGGTGTGGCCACATGGCCACACCAGGGCCGCGAAAACACGGCCCTAGCCGCGTATCCGCGGCTTGTTGGATTCTATTGTGGGAGCGTTTGCTCCCCCAATCTTTCCGGGATCCTCCCCATCTGGTTTTTCCCTATAAATGCCAGTTTCAATAGAGGAAAATGGAGCGAAGAATAGGATTAGAATTTGTATTTATTTTCTAAGGAATTAGGCTCTTTGTTAGCTAGCATAAAAGTTATATTCTTGCTTTTTAATTTGTAGTCCAGTATCAATACTTGTGAGAGAGGGAATTGAGTGCTTGTACTTGAAGATTGAAGTGACATCAATACAAGAATCGAGCTGCTTTTTCTTCCACTCGTAATACGGTATGGCTTGCATTATTTATTTGCTTTCTTCTTTGTTTTCCATGAGTAACTAAAACGGTTTTCTCGGCTCACTATTGTAACTCTCTCTAGTTCTTCTTCTCTTCTGGTTTTAAAGTAAAAGACCCAATGAATCATTTGCATGCCTTACTTAAAACCTTTCTTTTTGAAAGTGTTCTTGAAGGCACATGAGGATGGGTTTGGATTGTTAAACTCTCACTTCTTTCATGAATGTTTCTTGAACTGTTTTTACTTCATTCTTGCTTCTTCGCGCTTGATGATTTAATATTCAATTCTAAATGATTTTTCAAAGAAAAGAGTGAACTCTTCTTACCATCTTATGTGCTTTACTTCATACTTTCTAAAAATCAACTTTAAGTTTTGCTTATGATCAATTTGAGGCACTTAGGATTTCAATAGAAGAATGAACAATTGAGTAGTGAGATAGTGAGCCCAGATTTTCTTCCTTATTATAATCAACAAAACAATCTTCGAATTTTTTTAAATCACCTTCTCCAAAGCCTTTTCTAAAGTTGCACTTTCTCTTTTAATCATCTATTTCTTTCCATTCTCTTTTCCATTAAAAAACAAACACAATTCTTTGTTTTTAAACGATTCACCGAAAAGCTTCCATCGCATTCCTCCTCGTGGACACGACCCGTTAGCTACAAGCTACACGGTAAATTCTTAAACTCTTTGATTGTTCTTTCATTTTAGCAATCAATTTTTGGCGCCGTTGCCGGGGAGGGAACGGTGTATTTGTTTTTTAACAAGTTTTGTGTGTTGTTTCAGGGACTTGAAAATTTAGATCTAGCAATCAAGCTTTGCAAGAGAAGACTTGCAAATTCTGTGCCCCTACTCTCGAAAGTAGGAAACAGAATTTCAAGAAATTGCGTTGCAAAAACTTATAATTCCATTGGACTACTAAAACTCCTTTTGCAGGACATATCGCTCGCAAAAAAATTAAGTTTTTGTATGTTATATACTTGTTATATCTGCTATCCACCATCCCTGTTTTAATCCAACAGTAATTTGAGTGATTGTTAATTGCTTAAAAAATGTTTAGACTGCATTCTAGGCATTTGTCTAATTTCGCTTATTTTACGATTACTGTTGAAGATAGCTGGAGACAAGGTATGTATGCATAGCATATAGTTTAGGAAACATTCTTGGGTGAAATTTGCTTTTGAATGCTACTTTTCTATATCTTGCACACTTTGCACAAATCAATTCTAAGGGCAAAATCCAAGTCAAGATAAGGTGGGGAAGTCATTACTCTTCCTTAGCCCGCAAACCATCTCCAAGCACGCACAACCTAAGCCTAAGTAAAATCTGGTAGACATTGGCCTTAGGGACATCTCGAACTCATTAGGAGATTATCCTAAGTGGGAAAAGTGTTAGAATTCGACTCCTGCCAAATCAGTGTCTAGGAAAGGGATTAAGGGCCGAAAGCCCGAAGGTTGGTGGTTACTTAATTAAGGAACGTCTTTGACGGATAACCTCCCACCAATCTTACCCTGACCTGGCTGATTAGCTTGTGGTCAAAGTCTACATTATACCTCCTGTGGACAATCAACCAGTTAGGAGTTGTCTAGGTCAAGGTTAGCTTAGACTAGGCTTGGTTGTTTTCTTTTCTTGACTATTGGTGAACTTGTTTGTGATTGTGTTTGTGTATGCAAGTGTGGTCAAGAGACCCTAATTCATCTAGTTTAACTAAAAACACATCACCACCCAAGTTTGAAACAAGACCAGATTCGGTTATGGATCGACCGACATCTTTGTAGGATAGGTTTTATCCCATTAGAACATCACTTCCATCCTGCATCCAACTTCTATCAGTTGGTGAACACAACTTTGAGCTTAAGCCACAGTTCATCAATACACTCCCTAAGTTTCATGCCTTAGAGTCCGAAGATGCTTATTTCTTCATAAGAGAATTTGAGGAAGTATGCTTAATGATGAAAATCTCACACCTTGCAGATGATGCTATTAGGTTGAGATTTGTCCCATTTGCTCTTAAGGACCTAGCCAAGAAATGGCTCTACAGCTTAGCGGCTGGCTCTATCACATCTTGGGATGGTTTCATCAAGGTCTTCTTGAAGAATTTCTATTAATTGAGCTAAACCTGCACACAAAATACGAAATTTTAGAACTTTTAATAAAAATGTGCAAGTGCTCAATTCTTACCGCTATAGCAAGTGGATATGCGGTCGTGATCCACAAGGAGGGTTTTGCGATAGAAGCGTTTACGTTTTGTATTGAAATCTTTATGAAAACAAAACGAGAGTTCTTCTCTGTTTTTAAGTTAAAAAAAATGAAAAGAATTATGTTAAAGTTAGAAGAAAATGAGAGATGAAGAAGGTGGAAAAAAATCAGAAAACGACGAAAGCGACTATGTACAAATGATTATTTACAAGGAAGTGAAAAGGAGTGGTGTTGGTGATTTAATTTACAGAAATGAAAGAAAAGAAAGAAGAGGAAGAAATACTTACCTAGATTGATTGATGACTTACCTGAAAACCTTTGCATGTTCTACCTTTGTTTAGGAGGCGTTCAACGCATAGATCATAAGCCTGAGCTCAGTCCCCGTTCGCATTATATCATCAAGTCTCGCACAAGCATGAAGTGATACGTCTTGAGGAGGAGAACGTCTTCATGAACTATCGTTGGCACTCACATAACATCGTTATACTAGTGCTTTGGAATTCACTTGTAAACTCAACAAAACAAACGAGGTAAAGTAGAAGAGGAAGACGAAAACAAAAGAAAATGAAAGTAAAGAAGAACATAAAAATGTTACCTTTTATTGCTTGAAACGATGGAAGAAAGGAGGAGGGTACATCGGTGTCACTCTCAACATATTCCTCTCTCTCTTACTTACATGAATCATCATCTAACCTAAGCTTACATACAAGTTACATAAAAAGAAAAGAAAAATCTAAACTAAGAAATGGAAAACTTGGCTAAATCCTATCTCTGCATGGTCGTCCCATTTTCAGCGTAAAGACTGCCTTGTTATGGGCAAAAACCCAACAACCAGGATCTCGGGGAGATCGGGGGAGCAAACGCTCCCCCTAACTCCCCAACCTTGCCGTGAAAACGTGGCTTTGGCCGCGTTTCCGCGGCCAGGGTGTGGCCAGGTGGCCACACTCTGTTGGTGGGTTGCCCTGGTTTCGCCCTCTGACTTTATCTGGAGTTGGTTTTTCAGTTTGAGTCCCGGATTCTGACGAAATGGCCTTGGATTCTTGGCTTTGACCGATCGATTCTGAGAGGATTCTTCTCAACCGGTTTTCAACCTCTTGATTTTGCCCTGATTTACTGAGTGCGAATTAATTCTGATTTAATTCAGAATTTTGGTGGGCTTTGGGCTCATTTCTCTTAATCTCCTTAAAGATTGGGCCTGCAAATAAATTAAACAATTAATTAGGACAATGCAGGCTTTTATTCTATAATAAGTATGGAAATATGATACTAAATATGCAACATTAGTAACAAATTACACCCCCATACCTATCTTTTGCTCGTCCTCGAGCAAAACAACTAAACTATACTAAGGATTATTAGACCACTTTCGCAGGTCGCGCGATTGCACTGAGTATGTGCAACAAGCCGTTAAACCTCTAGGTTTCCCCTAGAGGACGAGTTTTGTCTCGTGAGGGTTTTCAGCGGATTGCACCCACAAAATCCATAAAGAAAGGGAAATAAAGAGTTAGTATTTTCGAAAAGCTTTTTGAAAGGAAAAATATTTGAAATATAATTGTAAGATCTAAGCAATCTATAAGTTATAGGAAAACTGAATTTTTCATTCCTAAACTTAGTCTCTATTCAAAAATTTGTTATCAATCAAAGTAAGGAGTCAAATTGTACTTCTCATCTAGTCTATTACTTTACCCTAAGTCATATGCACCTTGTGATTGTGAAAATTTTGACGAAGGGTTCATTAACTCTAACTCTTATGCCTTATTTATTTATATATATATATATATATTTTTGGTGGTATTATTAGTTCTATTAGGCTTTCTAATCCCATGTAACGAGCCTTTAATCGATGACTCCCAAACCAGACGGTCTTAATGCACCGGTGAGAAAACACCCCAAGGACTTAAGAACTCGAGCAAACAAGGGCACAAAACTAAGGATTTTATTATATGGACCTCCTTTAGGCGTGAATACTTATGCTTTATTAGGCACAAATACCCAGCTTAATCAAAGGATTTTTTTTATCAAACTTATCTAATCATCTTTCGTAAATACTAAGGCTTGCTTAGGCCAAAGCACCTAGCTAATCAATAATTAGATTTGCTTATTTCTTTCTTTTTCTTTTTTTTATATATATATTTTTTATAAGGCATAAGAATCTTTGTTTTTGAACCCTAAGTGCGTAAGTGTATGAGGTGTGCATACTTCATCAAGGTAAAGATCAAGACTAAATTACTTTGACAAATTATCTTCCTAACCCTAAAAATCAAACAAATAATCTTATTTTGACCAAGTATAAGAAATCCTAATTTAGATTTTCCTATTCCTTAAAATTAACTTAATTTCTTACAAAAAATATGTCAAAATATTATTTCTATTTTCAAAAAGTTTTTAATAAAAAGAAAACCTAAGTTATGTTAGACCCTCCCCCACACCTATCTCATGCATTATTCTCAATGTATGAATTAATGCATAGATGCATGAAAAAGAAGAAAGGGAAGGAAAGTGTTACCTTAAGGTGGTTGTTCCGGTGCTGGTCTGATTGGTCCACGAAACGCGGCCCAATCGACTTTTCGTGGGATTCGGAGGAACCCACCAGAAATATCTTTAATATAACCCATTAAAAAGATAAATCCATGAAGAATTTTTATTATAAATTTAACCCCATCTAATTTCCAAATTCCATAACTAATTTTGGAGTCAAATTTGTCAACCACCTCGTCCCAGAATGGAGTATGAAAAGATAGAATGATTGACTTGGACTCAGGAAGTACAAGAACTAATACTGACTCAGGAAAGTGACTTAAGTCAAGTAAAGGTTCAGGAGTCGAGATTGGTTCAAGAAGCGGGTCCAAGTCAAGAAGTTGAAACTCAAGTCCACATGTATTTTCTAACAATGGGATGTGACTTAATATTAATGATTCAAGTTCAAGAATGATAGGTGGGGGAATCAAAACTGACTCTAAAATATTACTCAAGTTTGATAACAAAACAGGAGTCAATATTGATTCAGAAAGGTGAACTGGATCACAGATTTGAGAATCTAGGTCATATATCTCATTGAGTTCAATATCATAAAATGAGAACTTGCCAATTTGTCAATAGGATCTTCAAAAGTGAATAATTGGTCAAGTTTAATATGATCCTCAAAGATGGGTGATTCAATTTCATTATGAATTGGCACATGATCCAATGTTGACTCGGGGAAAAGATTGAAGTCAGGTGAAGACACCGGAGTCATTATTGAATCAGGAAATAAAATTGAATCCCTAAGTTGGGGTTCATGAACATATTCATTTTCAAGTTCGATTTCAGGCAAGGGATAACTTGCCAAACTATCAATAATATTTGGAGTTTGGGCAAGTTCAAATGACTGTTCTGAAATGGAACCTTGATTTCCAAAACTACATGACTCTTCGGCTCTAACAAAATGGTTAGTGACATCAGAACCGGTCAAACAGTGAGAACGTAGAGATTCGACCATCATATCTATGTCACGATTTCGAGCATTTTGAGCATGAGTCATGGCTTCAAGCATCTTTTCATGGTTGATGGATTCATTGTTTTGATGAAAAGATGAAGTGTTGTCTTAGAAGTGGTAGTGTAATTGTGAGTCCATCAGATTTTGTGATTGTTGTTTGGACTCACGCATACTCCTTTCCAAAATTGATGGTTTTCTATTTTGGACTGGTGTAACTGAGTATGACTCTTGGGGATATTGTGGACTAGGTGGATAAGGGGGACAAGTTGGTTAAAAATTATGCTCGGGGGAGGTGAATCCCCACTGACTCGGTGAAGAGTTGAAATTATCATGACAATTATAGTTATTAGATTGGGGGCATGGGTTATATTGATTTGGATAAGACCAATCCGGCACACTAGGTTGGTTAAAGTCATGATATGCCGGGTTGGTAATATCCGAAAATGAACTCGGTGTGTAATATGGATTATTATTAAAGTTGAAAAAATTATTATTATAAGCCATATCACACAATAGAATACAAAAAAGAAAGAAAAAACAAACAAATAAGCAAACAAATAAAAAGAGAAAATTCTAACTAAGTTAGGGTAGACCTATGACCTAGACGACTCCTAACTGATTAGACTGTCCACGGGAGGGCTAATGCAGACTTTGACCACAAGCTAATCAGCCAGGTCAGGGCAAGGTTGGTGGGAGGTTTTCCGTCAAAGACGTTCCTCAATTAAATAACCACCAACCTTCGGGCTTTCGGCCCTTAATCCCTTTCCTAGACACTGATTTGGCAGGAGTCAAATTCCAACACCTTTCCCACTTAGGATAATCTCCTAATTGAGTCCGAGATGTCCCTAGGGCCAACGTCTACTCATTTTTAGTTAGGCTTGGGTTAGTGAGTGCTTGGAATCTGATTTTTGGGCTAAGGAAGGGTGATTAAATCCCCACCTTATCTTGTTAACGAGTGGTGCCCTTAAAATCAATTTGTGCAAGTGTACAAGATAAATAAGATTCACTCAAAGCGATATAAATCAACCAAGAAGTGAGTCCTATTGGTAAATGCAATGCATACGTACCTTGCTCCAGCACTCTTCAACAGTAAAAATAAATGAATTGAAAAGACACGTGCCTAAAATGCAAACGTCTAATCAATTTTTTATCTTTTCAACAAATGTTTTACTGTTGATTATTAGCAGGCTTATGTGATGGCATATAAGAAAAAGCAAAGTTGCAGAAAACTACAATTTGCAAAGCAAGCAGCCTTGCAAAAAGAACGTTAGTAGTCCACTCCTTTTTGTCGCGGATCCGCGGCGTTGGCCGCGAAAACGCGGCAAAGCAGAGGGCATTGGGTCTCTGCTTTCTAGAGAAGAGGCCCAAGGCCACTTATATGTTACTGCAACTTTACTTTCCTGTTTTGCATGCCCTTAACCTGCAACAGAGAAGAAAATTCGTTTAGTTCTAAAAAAATTTCAAAAAAAATCAGATTTCAATAAAAACGTTACCCTCCCCGGCAACGGCGCCAAAATTTGATTGAAGCTAAACCTGCACACAAAATACGAAATTTCAGAAGTTTTAATAAAAATGTGCAAGTGCTCAATTCTTACTGCTATAGCAAGTGGCTATGCGGCTCGTGATCCACAAGGAGGGTTTTGCGATAGAAGCGTTTACGTTTTTGTATTGAAATCTTTATGAAAATAAAACGAGAGTTCTTCTCTGTTTTTAAGTTAAAAAAAATGGAAAAGAATTATGTTAAAGTTAGAAGAAAATGAGAGATGAAGAAGGTGAAAAAAATCAGAAAATGGCGAAAGCGACTATGTACAAATGATTATTTACTAGGAAGTGAAAAGGAGTGGTGTTGGTGATTTAATTTACAGAAATGAAAGAAAAGAAAGAAGAGGAAGAAATACTTACCTAGATTGATTGATGACTTACCTAAAAACCTTTGCATGTTCTACCTTTGTTTAGGAGGCGTTCAACGCATAGATCATAAGCCTGAGCTCAGTCCCCGTTCGCATTATATCATCAAGTCTCGCACAAGCATGAAGTGATACGTCTTGAGGAGGAGAACGTCTTCATGAACTATCGTTGGCACTCACATAACCTCGTTATACTTGTGCTTTGGAATTCACTTGTAAACTCAACAAAAACAAACGAGGTAAAGTAGAAGAGGAAGACGAAAACAAAAGAAAATGAAAGTAAAGAAGAACATAAAAATGTTACCTTTTATTGCTTGAGACGATAGAAGAAAGGAGGAGGGTACATCGGTGTCACTCTCAACATATTTCTCTCTCCCTTACTTACATGAATCATCATCTAACCTAAGCTTACATACAAGTTACATAAAAAGAAAAGAAAAACCTAAACTAAAAAATGGAAAACTTGGCTAAATCCTATCTCTGCATGGTCGTCTCATTTTCAGCGCGAAGACTGCCTTTTTATAGGCAAAAACCCAACAACCAGGATCCCGGGGAGATCGGGGGAGCAAACGCTCCCCCTAACTCCCCAACCTTGCCGCGGAAACGCGGCTTTGGCCGCGTTTTCGCAGCCAGGGTGTGGCCCGGTGGCCACACCCTGTTGGTGGGTTGCCCTGGTTTCGCCCTCTGACTTTATCAGGAGTTGGTTTTTCAGTTTGAGTCCCGGATTCTGACGAAATGGCCTTGGATTCTTGGCTTTAACCGATCGATTCTGAGAGGATTCTTCTCAACCGGTTTTCAACCTCTTGATTTTGTCCTGATTTACTGAGTGCGAATTAATTCTGATTTAATTCAGAATTTTGGTGGGCTTTAGGCTCATTTCTCTTAATCTCCTTAAAGATTGGGCCTGCAAATAAATTAAACAATTAATTAGGACAATGCAGGCTTTTATTCTATAATATGTATGAAAATATGATACTAAATATGCAACATTAGTGACCAATCATCTATCCAATCCACAAGACCGCCCTCGTTAGGAAAAACATTATGCAGTTCAAGCAAGAACCTAGTGAACCTTTTGGAGGTATCTTGAACGCTTCAAAGACCTCCTTGTCCAATGTCCTCATCATGGAATAGAGAAATAGCGACAATGTTAAATTCTTTATGACGGTTTAGACTACTCGACCAAGACCCTCTTAGAAAGCATGTTCCAAGGGGGATTCTTGCAGAAGGATGAGCATGAAGGATGGGATTTATATGAGAATCTAGCTGAAAAGACCATCCAATGGGAACCTACTAGTGAAAGCTCTAGAAATCCAAACTCTATCTCTTCAAAAGGAGGTCTCCATTCAATTGAATCATCCATAGCTAACGAGGCTAAGTTAGCTAATCTAGCAAGAAGACTGGAAGCTTTAGAAACTAAGGAACCAAGTTCTGTCAATCAAATCAGCCCAAACGAATTTTCAGCTCCGGGTTGTACTTACTGTCAGACCATGACTCATGTGTTTGAGGAGTGTCCTGTATTTCAAGCTCACCAACACTTTCCTGAACCGATGAATGCGGCCTTTTCAAGGCCGAACAATGATCCCTACGCTCCAACGTACAATCCTGGCTGGAGAAATCACCCAAATTTCTCATGGAGCCAACAAAATAATGACCACCCATGGTCAAACCATGCAAGCCACTTCCATCATTCCAATAATTCTTCCAATCATCAACCTCACTTTTCCAGTCACCCTCACAATTCTCCCAACAATTTTTCAAATTATCAACAAAATTTTCCCAACCAAGCTCCACCATCTTCCTTCCAGAATCCTCAACTTGAATGGAGAATGACTGATTTTGAGAGAAATATGGAAAGGTACATGAAGAACCAAGATTCCCTCATGCAAACAATACAAAGGCTAGAGGGTCAAATGAGCCAGTTAGCCAACCCACAACATGAGAGGCAAAAGGGCACCTTGCCCAGTCAACCAATTATGAATCCTAGGAATTCACAACATGCTCATTTGGTTGAGGATCAATCACTGAATCAATGTAATGTTGTTCATACATTGAGGTCGGGAAAGAAAGTTGATAACCAAGTGTCAACACCACCTAACCCTAGTCAGCACAATCACACTTCATCATCCACCTCATCTACTCCCACTCCTCCTAAATTTGATGAATCTAAAAAAGATAAGTCAACCAGTCATGGGCACCAGCCTATAGCACCATTTCCTAATAGGCTGAAAAACAAGCAAAATCCACACATGGATAAGATAATTCAGACCTTTAATCAAGTGAAGATAAATGTGCCACTTCTTGATGCCATCCAACAAGTCCCATCTTATGCCAAGTTTCTTAAGGACATGTGCACAAAGAAGAGAAAGACTAATGTACCAAAAAAGGTCTTCTTAGCCACTAACATTAGTGAGCTACTATCGGGTCCGATCCCTATCAAGTACAAGGATACAGGTAATCCAACCATTGCCTGCACAATAGGACAAGCCGAGATTAGTCGTGCACTTCTTGATTTGGGGGTAAGTATCAACTTGCTTCCATTCTCAGTTTATCAACAACTCGGGTTGGGCGATCTTAGTCGAACTCGAGTCACTATCCAACTGGCTGATCGTTCAGTGAAAGTCCCAAAAGGAGAGATTAATGATGTCCTTATCCGGGTTGGGGAGTTTATTTACCCTGTCGATTTCATAGTTCTAGAGACACAACCTGTGTCCAACTCCAATCATAGGGCTCAAACTCCTGTTATCCTAGGACGACCATTCCTTGCTACTGCCAATGCCATCATCAATTATAGGAATGGGTCCATGAGGTTAACTTTTGGGACATGACTAGAGAAGTCAATGTCTTCAACCTTGAAAAACAACCTCGTAGGATAAGAGATAAAAAATTTGAGGCAAATCTTGTCAAAAACAATTGTGATGAAGAAAGTGAAGATATAGAAGATGAGTCATTGTTTCTTAGTGAATTACTCAATGAAGGCGATTATCTTGATGAGAAGGAATATGTCGGAGATCCTAATGTTAAAGTACCCTTAAAAAAGGGAAAATTTGATTTGAATATCTTCACTTTTGATGAGCTAACCAATAATGTATCGCATGAGAATATAATTCAAGAACCTCCAATTGACATACTCTCTGAAAACTTTTTCGAAGAACTCATGTGTTTGGATGTACCGACTAGAGATCATTTGGTTAATTATACATTTCCAGGGGAAAGTGTTGACTTAAGCTTTGAGGAGATCTATGGAACTGAGTTAGAATTCTTAGGCATCCATAATGAAGAAGTTCCAACTGAGAAGTGTGAGGGTGATAAATTTTTGAATAATGATTGTAGCAATATGAGAAAGAAACACCTAAAGAAGGTGAGACTGGGGAGGAAGGAAGCTAAAATGACAAAACAATTGGCCTCCCCACTATGCCCTATAAAGAGGACCCATTGGAATGATGGGAAGATAGATAGAGAGATAAGACCGAAAAAGATCTAAGTGTGGGAGAAAACTTGATGTTGTACATATTTCTGTATAATATATGCACCTCTTTTACATTTCATTTCATGCATGTATACATTTCTTTCATACATTGGGGACAATGCATGAGATAAGTGTGGGGGAGGGTTCTAACATGATGACTACTATAACTTAAAAAAAAAATTGTATACATATATATATAAATATAAAAAAAAACTTTCTGAAAGGTTAGAACAATATTTTGATATATTTTTTGTAAGAAATTAAGTCAATTTTAAGGAATAGGAGAATCATAATTAGGATTTCTTACACTTGGTCAAAATAAGATAACTTGTTTGATTTTTAGGGTTAGGAAGAAAATTTGTGAAAGTAATTTAGTCTTGATAGTTACCTTGATGAAATATGCACACTAAATACACTTACACACTTAGGGTTTAAAAACAGAGACTCTTATGCCTTATTAAAAAAATATATATTATGAAAAGAAAAAAATATAAACAAATCTAATTATTGATTAGCTAGGTGCTTTGGCCTAAGCAAGCCTTGGTATTTATGCAAAAGATAATTAGATAAGTTTGAAAAAAAAATGTATATACATAAATCCTTTGATCAAGCTGGGTATTTATGCCTCAGGAAGCATAAGTATTCACGCCTAAAAGGGGTACATCTTATAAAAAAAAACTTTGGTTTCATGGCCTTATCTGCTCGAGTGTTTAAGTCCTTAGGGGTGTTTTCTCACCTGATGCCCTAAAACTGTCCGGTTTGGGTGTCACCGACTGAAGGCTCGTTACATGGGCAGATTAGAAAGCCTAATGAAATTGAGGAATAAATTCCACCAAAAATAAATAAGGCATAGGAGTTAATGTTAAAGAACCCTTAGTCAACTTCACAGTCACGATGGTGCATACGACTCAGAGTAAATTAATAGACTAGATGAGAAAAACAATTTGACTCCTTACTTTGATTGATGACATGTTGTTAAATAGAGACTAAGTTTAGGAATGAAAAATTTGATATTCCTATAACTTATAGATAACTTAAACTCTCACGAATATACTTCAAATATTTTCTCTTTTCAAAATGCTTTTCGAAAATACTAACTTTTTTCTCTTTCTTTATTGATTTTGTGGGTGCAATCCACTGAAAACCCTCACGAGACAAAACTCATCCTCTAGGGGTAACCTAGAGGTTTAACGGCTTGTTGCACATGCTCAGTGCAATCGAGTGACCTGCGAAAGTGGTCTAATAATTGATTAGAATTAGTCTGATGTTTTGCTCGAGGGTGAGCAACAGATAAGTGTGGGGGTGTGATTAGTCACATATGTTGCATATACATTGTCACCTTACCATAATTTTTAGCTAATAAATGCTATTAATAAGCCTTTTTCTTCTTTGTTTAATGTAGGTCCAAGTGCTAAAAGAAAGAAAAGAGAAACAAGCCCAAAAGCCCACCAAATTCTGATTTAATTCAGAATAAATTCAAAATCAAGGAATCAGGGCAAAATCTTGGCATATCAAGAGGTTGAGAAGAATCCTCCCTGAATCCAGCGGTTAAAACCACACAATCAAAGGCTGTTTCGTCAACTTTTGGAGCAGAAATAAGAAAACCAGAAGAAGATACAGGCAAATCATCAAACCAGTGTTCTCCACCAATTTGGTGTGGCCACATGGCCACACCAGGGCCGCGGAAACGCGGCCATAGCCGCATTTCTACGGCTTGTTGGATTCTGTTGGGGGAGCGTTTGCTCCCCCAATCTTCCCGGGATCCTCCCCTTCTGGTTTTTCTCTATGAATGCCAGTTTCAACAGAGGAAAATGGAGCGAAGACTAGGATTAGAATTTGTGTTTATTTTTTAAGGATTTAGGCTCTTTGTTAGCTAGCATAAAAGTTGTATTCTTATTTTTTAATTTGTAGTCCAGTATCAATACTTGTGAGAGAGGGGAATTGAGTGCTCGTACTTGAAGATTGAAGTGACATCAATACAAGAATCGAGCTGCTATTTCTTCCACTCGTATTACGATATGGCTTGCATTATTTAATTGCTTTCTTCTTTGTTTTCCATGAGTAACTAAAACGGTTTTCTGGGCTCGCTATTGTAACTCTCTCTAGTTCTTCTTCTCTTCTGGTTTTAAAGAAAAAACCCAATGAATCATTTGCATGCCTTACTTAAAGCCTTTCTTTTTGAAAGTGTTCTTGAAGGCACATGAGGATGGGTTTGGATTGTTAAACTCTCACTTCTTTCATGAACGTTTCTTGAACTGTTTTTACTTCATTCTTGCTTCTTCGCACTTGATGATTTAATATTCGATTCTAAACGATTTTTTAAAGAAAAGAGTGAACTTTTCCTACCATCTTATGTGCTTTACTTCAAACTTTCTAAAAATCAACTTTAAGTTTTGCTTATGATCAATTTGAGGCACTTAGGATTTCAATAGAAGAATGAACAATTGAGTAGTGAGATAGTGAGCCCAGATTTTCTTCCTTATTATAATCAACAAAACAATCTTCGAATTTTTTTAATCACCTTCTCCAAAGCCTTTTCTAAAGTTGCACTTTATCTTTTAATCATCTCTTTCTTTCCATTCTCTTTTCCATTAAAAAACAAACACAATTCTTTGTTTTTAAACGATTCACCGAAAAGCTTCCATCGCATTCCTCCTCGTGGACACGACCCGTTAGCCACAAGCTACACGGTAAATTCTTAAACTCTTTGATTGTTCTTTCATTTTAGCAATCATGTATATTCCTGAAGATTGTACTGGCTTTGAGCACACGGTCCTGCTCAGTGCAACGAGCACCCATGATGGTCATGTATTCTATCAAAGGAAGGAACTCGCTATGATGTGATTTGCTGGGGACTTGTGTGTAATCCTCTATCATATCAGTGGTGACAATGATATCCCTAGTTGCCAGATACACAGTAAAGTGATGAGCATCGAGATCTATGATGGTTTGGTCAATACTAGAGTAGAAGATCTTAACAAGTTTAGGACAATAATAAGCTTCATATTAAGAATTATCATAAAGCAATGTGAAGCAATTCCACTCCCTAATCCTATCAAGAAATACATGGCCATACCCATAGACATCACTAAGGATCCTAGAAAAATCCTTTTTAGTAAAAATAGTAGGTGCCATGAATTGAAATTCAGAGAAGAAGATAAAAATTCATGGGGGGAATAAAAAACTGAATTGCACAGAGCAATCCACACATAACGCATAGAGCTTGCTGTAGATCTGGGATCTACAAGGAAAATCGACCATAGAGAAATTTCACGGCGCGTAGGAATCCCCAGAATCGCTGCGACTCTGCGGCTTTGGCAAAGAAAAATTTGACAGAGTTAGGGAGGCAGGGGGTGTATTTTTTTGGTGGCGGTGCGCTTATCTCTCCTCTCCAGATTTGATCTCAAAACTAAGGTAGAGGCACGGGAGTAGGGTTGAAGATGTTTTATAGAGGCCTGAGAAGGGTGTTTTCTCTTTTTTGACCCTAGGTAAAAACGTAAATAGTTTACCAAGGGTTTATTTCTGAATTTTATTGGTCAAGAATGGGTATATTTTTAAGAGATGTAGGATCTAAAAATAGTGGCAACACAAACACAAATAAAGATGATTATTGTTTAAATAAAATACTTGCTAGAAAAGGAAAATACACAGAATAAATCTCAGAAAATATGCAAACGCAAATACGAGAGATTTTATCCTGATTCGTCCTCGTGACCTACGTCAAGTCCCCAAGCAACCCGCTTGAGATTTTTCTTATCCTGATTTTGATACACCCAAAATCTACTCCTTGTACATCACTTGAGAAAATAACCTTTATCAAATCTTTACAATGCTTCTCTATACCAAGAAGACAATAATTTGTACAAATTCTTCTCCACACCAAGATAACACTCTTGTACAACTCTTCTCTTTGAAAGATTACAATGAATCGTACAAGCCTTGAATCTTGTATGTGATCGTGAACAAGGTGTCTTATAGGTGGACTCTCAAAATTCTTCACAATTGAATTGGAAGTGTTTGAAGAAATGAAAATGGAAACTAGTTTTCTGAAAAACAGAATTTTTCAACAGAGTTTGAATAGAAAACTAATATTTTTAATTGGTATATTCATCCTAGGACAACATCCCTATTTATAGCTGAAATCAATGGTCAGTTAGGGAAGTTATCAACTCAAATTTGAAAAACAGAACATTGGATAAATACCAAAATAGCAATAACTATTTAACAGTCAGAAATTGTCTATAGTCGACTAGGGTATGAGATTGGTCAACTAATAGAACAAGTTTTGCCTGGGTTAATCGACTAGCCAATATATCAAGTCGACTACATCAAGACTAACACAGAAAGATAAGTCTCTGGAAACTAAACTTAGTCGACTAGCAGAGTTGATAAGTCGACTAATATAGGTTACAGTCAATAAACAGAGAGATGATATATATCTGTGGAAAGACTCAGTCGACTGTATAAATGAGCAAGTCGACTAGAGATATATTAGTCAACTGGACTAGGGATAAGTCGACTATATGACTATACTGTGTGTGATCAAGGCTTTTAACAATCTATTAAAAATACACAAAAATAGCCAATATCCTTAAGTAGTCTTGAGCAATTCGAACTCAACACTAGCTTTTGAGATAGAGCTCCAATGCATATGTATCAAAAATGTTATCATCAAAATCTAAGTTCAAACATTCTCCCTCCTTTTGATGATGAAAAGTTGTGTGCACAAAAATTCCCCTATAGAGATAAACTCCCCCTGCAGAAAACAGATTATAACAAATATAGAAATCAAGTGTTCTCCCCCTGCAAAAAACATATCATGACATATATATATGATATATTATATTTTGCATTATCAAGCGTTTACAATAATTTTTCTATCAAGAAATCACTTTTTCTTTATAAGGTACCTATAAGATAAACATTTTGAATGGTACCAAATATTATAGAGTCAAAAAATAATTAACCTTTAGGAATCCAAACTCAATTTGAATTTGTTTTCCATTTGTTAGTATAAATATAATCATAAGAATTACATACATGATATGGTGTAATATAAGCATTTTTATCCACAATACTTAAATATTTAGGAATCCATATATATTTGTTTCTAATTCTTTTTGAAATAATATTAGTATTTTTTTCACAAAAGAATTATATGGATTATGATTCTTTCATAAACATGTGTAGATTTTTTAAACTTATCTTTTGAAAATCCAAGAACAAATTGATTATTTGAAATCTTTTGATAAGATAGTAAATCATTTAAATTTTCTTTTCCTCATTAGATTTTGTTACATTTTTCAAAATTTCTTCATATTTAATTTTGAAACTTTATATTTCTTCATCTAATATTGAAATTTTAGAATTTAAAGAAATTGTTTCTCTTTTAAGCAAAGCATTGTCTTTTAAGAAATTCTCATTATTCTTTTCAATGATGATATAATTTTTTCAAAGTCATCTTTTTGAGAACTTACATAAGAAATTTGAGAAACATAAAATGAATTTTCTTTGTTGAATGTTTTATTTTCTTTGTTAAAACTTTATTTTTAATCTTTTCATTCTTAAGATCATCATATAACTCATGAAATGCATCTAATAATTTAATATATTCTTTTACCTCATCTTCTTCTTGAGCCATAAAATAAACATTGGCAGTTTCAGCGGTTTCTTCTTTATCTGAGGAAGATGAATCACTATCCTTCCGTGATGCCTGATAATCTTTCTTCTTCTTGTTGAACTTGAATTTTCCTTTGTTTTTAACAATGGGCAATCCTTCTTTATATGACCTGATTTATTATAATTAAAACATGTAGGATTAAACTTACTTTGTTTCAAGAACTTTTTGAATTTTCTTGAGAGCATTTCCATTTCCTCTTCATCATCATCTGAATTGTCCATATCTGAGGATGTATGGAAGGCAAGTACTTTCTTCTTTGATTGAGATTGTTGTTCATCTTTCTTCTGATCTTCAAGTTGTACTTCATATGCCATTAAATTACCAATAAGGTTTTCTAATGACATTGTTGAGAGATCATTTGCTTCTTCTATTACAGTGGTTTTCTCCTCCCAATCTGATGTGAATGCACGAAGAATCTTTCTAACTTTTTTGACTTGAATGTATTCCTTTCCAAGGGCTACTGAGGAATTTGTAATTGATTAGTCTATAGTTCTGCATTATTATATCCCATTTCCCTACTGATTTATGAATAAAATGTCGGTCTAAATCATATTTTGGTCTCTCTTGCAAATAACCAAGACAAGGAGGGCAAATGGGTAATAAGAGATTAATTAAACCTTTTTTCAGGTAATTAAATCGACAACTCTTGGAGGCCAAGTAAGGAAACTTCTAGAAGATGCATTGAACCTAGACCTTTGCGTACATCAAACGAAGATACGGACGCATATACCCGAAACCGAGTATACCAAGAAGGTCCTAGAAGCGACTGGAATCACTCACCAAAAACCAGGGACCTAAGTGCTTGGTTTTGCCACAGAAACGCGGCAAATTCCACGTTTTCACAGCAATTTGGTGAGGCCACGCGTCGATCTTCGACGCGTGGCCTTGTCTCATCTTCTAAAATCTCCCTTTGCCTATAAATACTAAAGGGTTTGGCTGAAACGCAGGCAGATTTGGATTTAGGCTAGGTTTTCTATATTTAAGTGTAGTGTAGGTGTTCTTCTTCTTTTATTTTATATTTTCTTTTCTTTTTAGATCATATATTAGGGCAGAGAGATTCAGAGAGAGAAAGAGAGATATTGATGTAATAGATTGTGATAATCTATATAAAGGTGTCTCCTTTCTTCTCTACTGTAATCTTCTCCATCTTTTACATGATGTTTGGCTAATTTCTTCTTCTCATGGCAATCTAACTATTAACCACTAATTATCTAACCACTTACTTGATAATCCACATGAAGCTAAGTTCCTCTACAAGGCCTTGCTCTTGTAAGAGCCATTGATGGCTCATGATGATGGATTCTAACATTCTGACATTTCTAACACCTAACCCACTAACTTGCTAACTTACAATGTCTTCTTTATTTCATGCTCACCTCTAACCGGTTTTGATGATTTAACAGTACCTTGCAACTTGTTATGTGATATGGATGTGTTATTTGAATGTAGAAGAACAATCTTATGGGTCTGCTCCGTATCATCTCTTACAACCAA
This sequence comes from Agave tequilana, assembly GCA_038442645.1. Lineage (NCBI taxonomy): Eukaryota > Viridiplantae > Streptophyta > Magnoliopsida > Asparagales > Asparagaceae > Agave > Agave tequilana. The sequence continues at coordinate 71,818 of JAVJIF010022430.1, forward strand.
GGACTAGTGATGGCCAAGGATCCATGTGAGACAACTATCACTAAGAGGTTAATATAGTTAGTGGAGCAATTGGTAGTTAGTAGCCATGAGTTTTCTTTCACTTTGTTTTAAAAATCAATTTCAAAATATTTTATCATTTTTTCTATCGTTGTTTTTACCATCCGCTTAGTTCACCTTAGCTTCATCTTCTTTTCTATTTTATTTTCCAATACCTCATCTCATTTCATTTGCTTTTATCATTTTCTATTTTCTTCTCCACCTATCACTTCTTATTTTATTTTCACATCGTCGTTTCATCGCCATCTCACCTATCACTTCTGGATTTTATTTTCTTTTCCTTTTTCATTCTTTTAACGAAGAAGAATTGATAACAACTGATGTAAATAAAAACTGTTAATACTTCTATCGCCTCCCGTCACTGTGGATTTGACCCGTTGAGCCAATGCTATAACGGAAGTCTCGAGGGAACATTAGCACTACACGCTTTTCACTGATTTTACAAAACACACATTTTCAAGTTCTTGTTCCGTCCCGATCAAATTTTTGGCGCCGTTGCCGGGGAGGGGAATGGTTTTGATTTCACATTTTTGTTAACATTTTCTTCTTTGTTTGGTGTGCAGGGTAATAATTGCAAAAATTGAACATTGCAGAAAGTTAAGCTTGCTTGCATCTCTCTGCTCCAGAAAGCAGGGATTTGTTGCTAAACATTTTGCTGCGGAAACGCATTAAAGACAGCGAAAACGCGGCACTATTTTGAGAACATGGCCTTATATTTTGCAGGCCGCTTCTAAATTGCATATATCTTTGATTTCTGCTATCTGTTTTCTGTTTTGATTGCCTACACACTTCACTAATTAAAGAATTAAAATAGGTATTTGGATGTTTTTAAAATGGTTTAGACATTTGCATTTAGGCACATGTCAATTCAATTCCAATATAATGTATTTTGTTCTGCTATTGTGATCTGGACTGAGGTGTACATATGGCATTGCATATAGCATAGGACAAACACGTGGGTGATTTATCGCTTTGTGTTATATTCTTTTCTATATTGCAAACTGCACGAATTGAAATTAAGGACAAAACCCGTACAAGATAAGGTGGGGATTTCATCCCCTTCCTTAGCCCAAAAATCAGCTCCCCGCTCACACAACCCAAGCCCTAATAAAAATTGATAGACGTTGGCCTCCAGGGACATCTTGGACTCATTAAGTTATAGACCGAGGGTGAAACTTATTTTGAATCTTACTCTTGTGAAATCACTGTCTAAGGTTTGGGATTAAGAGGTTACGCCTCGAAGATATCGTGATTTGGCGTAATTAAAGCCCGTTGCTTACGCACGGATACCTCCCACCTACCTGACCAATTAGCTTGTGGTCTGATTCATACAACAACCTCCCCCAGGTAATCGACCAGTTAGGAATCGTTTAGGTCTAGGTCAACCTTAGTATAGGCTTGGTTTTGATTTTTTCTTTTCTTTTTATTTGTTGCTTGCTTTTTCTTTTGTTTATGATTGTTTGTGAAATGGAATTCAACAATAACAATTTTTTCAATCCTAATATGAATCCAAATTTCACATCGACCCCATTTGATTCGGATAATTCCACCCCTGCTTTTTATAATATGAACCAATCAAATACACCGGGTTGGACTTATCCGAATCAATGCAACCCATACCCCCAATCTTATGACTATAAGTTCAAAAATAATTTCAACTCGTCATAGAGTCAATGGGGATTCACCTCCCCCGAGTCAAATTTTTCACCACCTTGTCCACAATTTTCACAATTTCGACAATCTCCATTTCCCAATTTTGAAAAAAAATCTGAGTTCGAAAAAATATAGAAGCCATACAGTCATACATGAGTCCCAATAAAAGAAGCTCAATTCACCAATTTCACAATATTTTCATAAATCATCCTCAGTTTTACCTATTCAACATGACAAACCATCTACTCTGAAAACGAGTATGGCGTGCTTTCGTGAGTCTGAGCTTCAATCTCAAAATATATTGGATTCACAATCTTAACTATCTTTCCAAAACCAAGATTTTTATACTCCCTTTCTGGACCATTAACTTGAAGAAAAATCACATGTAGAAAAGAGTATTGAAATCTTGCAGGAGTCCGTGCTACAATTTCAAAAATCTTCTGCTCAGTCTATCAATAGGTTGGAAACACAATTAAGTTAATTGGTCAACATTTATAAGAATGAGGAAACTCTATCTTATCAACCTACGACCAATTTAGATATCTCTAACTCTATTGATCTGACCCAGGACTCTTGTCATTTTGGACACCATGATTCAATTTCAGCACACCCATCTGAACTTGTCCAAACTTAAAATATTGAAAATCCCATTGACATTTTGGCAAGTTATTCTTTTCCTGAGATTGAACTTGAGCATGAATATGATCCTGAACCTCAACTTGGTAATTCAATTTCACTGCCTGATTTCATAATGACTGACGTGTTTTTACCTGATTTCAGGATTTTTCCCGAGTCAACATTGGATCCTGTGTCAATCCATCGTGAAATTGAATCACCAATCTTTTATGATCAACAAATTAAACTTGACCAATTTCATACTTTTGAATGTCCCATTGACATATTGGCAAGTTCTCATTTTTATGAAATTGAACTCAATAAGGACTGTGACTTTGATCCTCAAATTTGTGATTTAGTTCAAATTCCTGAATCAATATTGACTCATATTTCGCTACCCAATTTGAGCAACATTTTACAGTCAGTTTTGGTTCCCTTACCTGTCATTCTTGAAGTTGAATCACCAATCTCAGAGAGTCATATTCCGTTATGGGGAAATGAATGTGGACTAGAATTTTAACTTCTTGATTTGGACCCGATTCCTAAACCAATTTTGACTCCTGAGCCCTTACTTGACTAAAGTCAAATTCCTGAGTCGATATTAGTTCATGTACATCCTGAGTCCAAATCAATCATTCCATCTTTTCATACTCTATTTTGGGACAAAGGTGATGAAAATAATGACTCCGAAACTGTTTTGAAAATTTGAAAATTAGATGGGGTAAAATTCTTAAAAAAATCATAACTGCATACATCATTATAGTGGGTTGTATTATAGAGGTCTCTGGTGGGTTCTTTCGGACTCCACGCAAATTAGATTTGGTCGCATTTCGTGGACCAATCAGACCACCACCGGAACCACCCCCTTGAGGTAATTTTTTCCTTCTCTCTCTATTTGTTTCATGCATACATATATCACGATGCAATGAGGACAATGCATGAGATAAGTATGGGGGATGGTTTACTAACATAGAGTTTTTAGATTTTCTTTATTTTTCACTTCTTCTTAAAATTCTTCTTTTGTATAGGAATTTTTTCCCTTTCTTTAAAAACTTTTTGAAACAAGACAAAGTTTTGATCTATTTTTAAGAAATTAAGATGATCTTAGAAATTATGGAAGCCTTGATTATAACATCTTAAACCTAGTCGAAATAATACATCTTTTTTAAGATTATAGGCTAAGTAAGATAAATTAGAGAGATAATTTTATCTTAAATTTTTCGCCTTAGAGAGTATGCACTTCACACTTACACATTTTTGGGATGGAAACAAAGGCCTATAATGCCATAAAGGGAAAAAAAAGAAAAAGGAAAAATATATATATATATAAAATCACTTATTAAGCTGAATAATTATGCCTCAAGAAGCATGATTATTCACTCTAACGGTGGTCAAAAGAAACAAATAATCCCTCTTAGTTTTGTGGCCTTGTTTACTCGAGTCTTTAAACCCGAGGGATGTTTTCTCATCTAGTGCCCTAAAACTGTCTGGTCTGAGAGTCATCGATTAAAGGCTCATTACCCAGGTAAACTAAAAAGCCTGAGAAAATTAAGGGAAGGAAAAAAGAAAAAGAAAAATATATATATATATAAATGACTTGATTGTTAGAGTTGAAGTCCCAGAAATCTTCACTATCACAAAGTGCATATTATCTAGGTTTATGAAGGATAAAATATTCAATCCAATTTTGAATTCTTGCCTTAATTGAAGACAAGATCTTGCATATAGACTAAGTTTAAGAAAGAATAATTTTGGTGGACTTGTGATCTTAGATCGCTTATATTTTTGTAAAAATATTTCGTAAACTTGTCTCTCTTTCAAAATGTTTTTTCAAAATACTAACATTTGCCTTTTTTCTTTATGGATTTTGTGGGTGCAATCCGCTGAAAACCATCAGGAGATGAAACTCCTCCTCTAGGGGTAACCTAGAGGTTTAACGGCTTGTTGCACACGCTCAGTGCAATCACGTCACCTGAGAAAGTGGTGTAATAACATTTGTAGTATAGTTTTTCTTTTCTTGTTATGCTCGGGATGAGCTAAAGATATGTGTGGAGGTGTGAATAGTCTACAGTTCTGCATTAATATATCACATTTCCCTACTGATTTATGAATAAAATGTTGGTCTAAATCATGTTTTGGTCTCTCTTGCAGATAATCAAGACAAGGAGGGCAAATAGGAAATAAGAGCTTAATTAAACCCATTTTCGGGTAATTAAATCCGCAACTCTTGGAGGCCAAGCAAGGAAACTTCTAGAAGATGCATTGAACCTAGACCTTTGCATACGTCAGGCGAAGATACGGATGAATATACCTGAAATCGAGTATACCAAGAAGGTCCTAGAAGCAACTAGAATCACTCGCCAAAAACCAGGGACCCAAGTCCCTAGTTTTGCCGCGAAAACACGGCAAATGCCGCGTTTTTGCGGCAATTTGGTGGGGCCACGCGTCGATCTTCAACGCGTGGCCTTGTCTCGTCTTCTAGAATCTCTCTTTGCCTATAAATACTGCAGGGTTTGGCCGAAACGCAGGCAGATTTAAATTTAGACTTGGTTTTCTGTATTTTAGTGTAGTGTGGTGTAGGTGTTCTTCTTTTTTATTTTGTATTTTCTTTTCTTTTTAGATTATGTATTAGGGCAGAGAGATTCAGAGAGAGAAAGAGAGAGATTGATGTAATAGATGGTGACAATCTATGTAAAGGTGTCTCCTTTCTTCTCCATTGTAATCTTCTCCATCTTTTACATGATGTTTGGCTAATTTTTTCTTCTCATGGCAATCAAACTACTAACCACTAACCATCTAACCACTTACTTGATAATCCACATGAATCTAATAGCCTCTACATGGCTTTGCCCTTCAAGAGCCATTGATGGCTCATGATGATGGATCCTAACATTCTGACATTTCTAACACCTAACCCACTAACTTGCTAACTTGCAATGTCTTCTTTATTTCTTGCTCACCTCTAACCGGTTTTGATGATTTAATAGTAGCTTGCAACTTGTTATGTGGTAGGATGTGTTGTTTGAATGTAGAAGAACAATCTTATGGGCCATGCTCTGTATCGTCTCTTGAAGCCAAGGACTAGTGATGGCCAAGGATCCATGTGAGGCAACTATCACTAAGAGGTTAGCATGATTACTAGAGCAATTGGTAGTTAGTAGCCATGAGTTTTCTTTCACTTTGTTTTAAAAATCAATTCCAAAATTTTTTATCATTTTTCTATCGTTGTTTTTACCATCCGCTTAGTTCACCTTAGCTTCATCTTCTTTTCTATTTTATTTTCCAAAACCTCTTCTCATTTCATTTGCTTTTATCATTTTTCTATTTTCTTCTCCACCTATCACTTCTTATTTTGTTTTCACATCGCCGTTTCGTCGCCTTCTCATCTATCACTTCTGAATTTTATTTTCTTTTCATTTTTCATTCTTTTAACAAAGAAGAATTATTAACAACTGACGTAAATAAAAACTGTTAATGCTTCTATCACTTCCCGTCCCTATGGATTCAACCCGTTGAGCCAATGCTATAACGGAAATATCGAGGGAACATTAGCACATACACGCTTTTCACTGATTTTATAAAACACATATTTTCAAGTGCTCGTTCCGTCCCAATCAGTAATGTCGGTGAACCTTATAATCATTTCTGAAATGGTTTCATTCTCCTTCATTCTAAAAAGTTCAAACCTATGAATAGAATAGAAATTTTAGATTCTTTAACTTTATTAGTACCTTCATGTGTTACCTGTAAAATCTACCATATTTAATTTGCAGATCTAGCCGTTGACACACAATAGAATTCTTCTTTGTTCAAGGCACAAAAATGCGCGTTCATTGCTTTGACATCAAGATTTGCAGAGTTCTTTTGTTCTTTACTCCATGCATTGTAATTGGTAACTGGCTTGGTGTATGATACTTCTACTATGTTCCATAGTTCATAGTTGAGTGATTGCAAGTTGATCTTCATTCTATACTTTCAGTAGTTGTAGTTTGATCTATCAATAATGGTGGACGTTGTGTAGAATGTCCTTCTTTGAATTATGATAAAGGAAACTCCGTTGCCATCCTTGAATACTATATGCAGGGCTCTGATACCAAATGTAGGATCTAAAAACAATGGCAACACAAACACTAAAATAAAGATGATTAGTGTTTAAATAAAATACTTACAAGAAAAGGAAAATACACAGAATAAATCTCAGAAAATATACAAACACAAATATGAGAGATTTTATCCTGGTTCGGTCCTCGTGACCTACGTCCAGTCCTCAAAAACCCGCTTGAGATTTTTCTTATCCTGATCTTGATACACCCAAAATCAACTCTTTGTACACCACTTGACAAAACAACCTTTGCCAAATTTGTACAACTCTTCTCTACACCAAGAAGATAATAATTTGTACAAATTCTTCTCTACACAAAGAAGACAGTTTTTTACAACTCTTCTCTTTGAATGATTATAATGAATCCTATAAGCTTTGAATCTTGTATGTGATCATGAACAAGATCTCTTATAAGTGAACTCTCAAAATTCTTCACAATAAAATTGGAATTGTGTGAAGAAATAAAAGTGGAAACTAGTTTTCTGTAAAACAGAATTTTTCAACAGAGTTTGAATAGAAAACTAATATTTTGAATTGGTGTATTCATCCTAGGACAACATTCCTATTTATAGGTGAAATCAATGGTCAGTTAGGGAAGTTATCAACTCAAATTTGAAAATCAAAATGTTAAATAAATACCAGAATAACAATAACTATTTAACAGTCAAAAACTGTCTATAGTTGACCAATAGAACAAGTTTTGCCTGGGTTAGTCGTCTAGCCAATATATCAAGTTGACTATATCAAGACTGACACAAAAGATAAGTATATGGAAACTAAACTTAGTCGACTAGCAGAGTTGATAAGTCGACTAATATAGGTTACAGTCAATAAACAGAGAGATGATATACATCTGTGAAAAGACTTAGTCGACTATATAAAAGAGCAAGTCACTATAGATATATTAGTCGACTGGACAAGGAGATAAGTTGACTATATGACTATATTGTGTGTGTGATCAAGGCTTTTAACAATCTATTAAAAATACACAAAAATAACCAATATCTTTGAGTAGTCTTGAGCAATTAGAACTCAGCACTAGCTTTTGAGATAAAGTTCCAATGCATCTGTATCACAGATGTTATTATCAAAATCTAAGTTCCAACAAGAGAGATAACATAAGTGTCATTTATCAATTAAATCCTATTTTTTATTTTGTTTTCTTGCTTTCTGTTCGGACTGGAGGAGTGTACTAAATTCAGAGAGAGAGGGTTTAGAATCAACCTTCTACACTCGTATAACTCCAAAAATGTATTCACAATGTTTATTTACTCCTTCCGAATCACCGTAGTAGTATGAGCTATTACGGGTTGATCCTCAGGGAGAGCTCGCGATGGAAGCTTTAACGGTTGAGTTGTGAAGAAAGAAAACGAGAGTTCTTCTATGTTCAAAAGAAACAAAATGGCATGGAAAAGTAGAGGAAAAATTCGTTGTGGATTTATTGAATGAAAAGAAAACGATGGAAAAGAAAGTGAAAAGAACTTGTAAAAACTTGACTAACTTTGAAAGAAAACTTGAGAAGGAAAACTTTGAAAGACTTTTAGATAGAAGAAACCATGATTAGCTAACCCTTCTAATTTACTAACTTACTAATCTCATAGGGTGATGCATGCCTCATGTTGATTCATCAGCAAAGGTTTTGTCTTGCTTGTTAGGTCAAATACTTTCCCACTTGGAGGATGAGTGATCTTCTTGGTCTTGTCTTGTAGCCTCAATGATTCATCAGCTCTCGAGATAGAATTTCAATGGTGGAATCAAGGAGTGTTACTCAAGGTAATGCTAAGAAGAAGATACAAGATTCATTAGTCATTCAAAGCCATACTCAAGCTAGCATTGAAGTAAGAAAATTGTACAACAAATAGCATAGTTAGATGCTCCATCTCGATGTTCCATCAAGGCACTTGTTCTAAAGACAAGGCTCTAAATGAGGCTCACATGAATCATATGGAAGAAAAACAAGCATTTGCCAAGAATTAAAGTGACTCATCTTCATTGGGGAATAATAGAGACTTGAAATTACAAGATCATAATAAAGCAATCACCCAAGAGTTAGAAGTTAGTAAAGTTAGTGGTTAGCTAGTCATGTTAGAGAGAGTTAGCTAGACATTGCAATGGAAAGAACACAACAATTCATGGAAGTAGAAAATGCAATAGAAATTAAAGCTTGAAGAAAGTAAAACACAAGAAAGTAAAGCACTAGAATTAGCAAAGATGAGAAGATAGATGGATAAATCCTTGCATTCAAATTGTCACCACTTCAATTACAAGCTCTCACACTCTCTCTTTCTCTCTTTTGCAGAATTCTAGAAGGAAGAAGAAGATTACAAGAGTACTAAAGAAAACTAGAAAAAATCCCTACAATTCTCTCAAAATACAAGCTCTTCTCTCCTATCTCTCCTCCCCCTTTTGTAGAGGCCCTAGGGGTCTATTTATAGGCTCCAGAGGATGAGGCGCTCAAATCTTGGCCGTGGGATCAAAACGCTGGCTCAACGACCAGATGATTGCCGCGGATCCGCGGCCAGAGCCGCGTTTTCGCGACAGAATCTTGGTCGTTGCGTCAACGATTTCTATTGCCATTCTGTTACAGTCTGTTTGCCACGTTGGATCTTCTAGAAAGCTAGGGATATTCGTGGACGACTCCAGATCTGGGCTTGACTTTGGGCTTTTTCTTTTGACTCTTTAATTAATCCCATTAATTCCTTGATAATTCCTTGATTATGTGCCTTCCTCTCCTTTAATGGTGGACCTGAAAAATAGAGAGAAAAGAAATAAAAACCTTTTTTTTATTTACATAAAGCATGATATGAAAGTGGAAAATGATGCAAAAAAGAACTACAATCACACCCCCATACCTAGCTTTTGCTCGTCCCCGAGCAAAAAGAGAAAAGAGAAAGAAACCTAGCTAAATTATTGAACCACTTTCGTAGGTGACACGATTGCACTGAGCATGTGCAACAAGCCGTTAAACCTCTAGGTTACCTTAGAGGAGGAGTGTTGTCTCCTGAGGGTTTTCAGCGGATTGCACCCACAAAATCCATAAAGAAATAAGAAAATGTTAGTGAAAAATTTGATCCATATTTTTCAAGAATTTTACTTGATCTATAGGTTTCGGGTTACCCTAAACTCGTCAATCTTTTATAAATGTCTATTTAGAGTTTTGTCTTTAACTTAGGTTAAGTTTTTAAGGAATAGAGCGAAGACCGGATTTTGCATCAAACCTAGTATATACATCTATAAATATGAAGGATTTTTCTTAGACTAAAGTTCATTTATTTACTAATATATCAATATTTTTTTATTATTTATTTATTTATTTACACTTCCTTAGCTTCCTTAGGCTTTCTAATTTGCCCATGTAACGAGCCTCTTACCGATGACTCCCAAACCAGTCGGTCTTAGGGCACCAGATGAAGATACATCCCCAAGGTTCGAGGACTCGAGTAAACTAGGCCACGAATACTAAGGACTTAACCACCTTTAGGCGTGACTGGCCATGCTTCTTAAGGCACAGCTAACCAGCTTAATTAGTGGCTAAGTAATTATTTTATTTATTTATTTTTATTTTTATTTTATTTTATTTTATTTTATGTTTTTCTTTTTTTTATTTTTATTATATATATGCGTAAATATAATCACTAAGTCTTTGATTAATCCTTCAATATGTTTATTGTATATATGCTACAGAAAGAATTAAAATCTAGCTATCTTTCTTATCCTTTTTTACTTAACCTAAAA